>NW_010729246.1:603657-669606 GCF_000365185.1 Nelumbo nucifera | reverse complement strand
TGAAACTGTATATCTAGCAAAGAACAAAGCTGTTCACTATATGTGGATGTTCAAATATTATTACCCTTTATTGATAAGTGTGTTTCCTTTTTTTTCCCGGCAGAACCACCACCTCACATCAAAATATGATTTCCACAGCTATATGATTCGTTCTATGGAAGAAGAGTTCCAAAGAATAGTTGGTGTGAGGTCAGTTATAGTTTGTTATAATTTGTTAACTAGTCAATTTCTAAATAGAGGATTGTTTAAGCAATTAGATCATTTCTGCTTTCTTAATTACATGCTTATTTCAAGAATCTTAAATATCAAACTAGACACAGCTTATGTAATTTCAACTAGTCAAAATTTTTGTTTTCTGTAAATTGTTATAAACAATCATTGTCCACATGGTGATCAAGGACATCTTAAAGTAACCTTAAATATCCTCTCTTGGTGGTTGGAGTTCTTGGATTGTATTTGTTGTGCATTGAGGGGAGTTGCCAAAACCAGGGGGTTCATACACGTACCCAAAAACCTAAGCCATTGGATTATGGGACATTCTTGCATATAAGTCCCTTGCACCTCTCATTCCCTTTTTTTTTATAATTGTTGCACCTCTCATTCCTTTCCAATGTGGGACTCTCTTCATTCCACACACTACTCACATGTGAATCCCATCAATCTCCCTCTCATGTGTAGGGGTGAGCACAAAAAACTGAAAAACCGAACTGACCGAAACCAAACTGAAAAATCAGTTAACCGAACCGGTTGATTTGGTTTCGGTTTGGTGTTTTTAAAAAACCGAAGGTACTGGTTCGGTTTCGGTTAACCAATATAAAAAACCGGCAGTTAACAAAACCGACCGGTATACATGTTTTTCTATCTATTTTCTATATATTTATGTATATTATATATATTTTATATATTATAAATTAATAAATATGCATTATATATGAATGTATATTTATAATATATTATTTATTATTTAAAATATAATATTGTATATATATTTATAAATTTTTATTATATATTTTTATAATATATATTATAAAAACTAAAAAACCGAGAAAACCGGTGAACCAAACCGACGGTTAACCGAACCAGTCAACCAGTTAACCGACTGGTTTCGGTTCAGTTCCGGTTACCGGTTTTCCAAAAACCGGTACTACCGGTTCAGTTCAAAAAAAAAGGCCCACAGTTCGGTTACCCGAACCGTGAGCACCCCTACTCATGTGTGAGTCTCTTTCACATTGGGAACTCCGTACTCCCACTCAAATGGAAGTTGTTATCATATTGCCAAGCTTGATGCACACCATCCAAGAGCCCTTTGCCCACGACTATTGAGAACTAACCATGGGAGCACATTCCCATTGGTGGGTTCATCATGGGAGACCAACCACTCTTGCGAACTACTCAACCATGGGGAACACCACAAAGTTAAGGGAGTTGTCGCATGCATCTTTCAATACTTGCGCCCAGCCAAACCTTTGGCTCTAATACCATTGTTGGGTTATGGGCCATTCTTTATATAAGTCCCTTGCACCTCTCATTCCTTTCCATTGTGGGACTCTCTTTATTCCATACACTACTCATATGTGAATCCCAACAGTTGAAATCTAAACTCTCAATGATATAATGGATTTTTGTTCATTGTTTACCAAAAAAAGGAGGAACCTTAAATATCCTCTCTTGGATGTAAAAGCTCTGCTTGGTCACTGTCAACAGTCACTATTGAGTGAATTGTCAACTCAGAAAATGGCTTTTGATTCTGAGTTCTGCTTAGCTCAGTTGAACCTGGTGATGTTATTTCAGAGGAATATGGAACTCAATATTGGACCTCTGATATAGATTGGACATGCTTAGGTCTAGCAAAAATTTTGGAGGGTATCTGTATTTTTACCCCCCCTGGTCCCCTCTCTTTTAATCAGGAGTCCTTTATATTAGTCCTGTTGAACTATATTGATACAAGATGGCAATGCAGGTCTTCCATGCATCATTAATCAACCCATTGGTGTAGGCCTACCCTCTATGCCAGGGCCAACACCACAAGCTTTTGCCCAGGCTCATCCTAAATTGAGCCCACAGTAAGGATTTTCCAGCTAGCTCATGTTGGAAAGAGGTGTGAATAACTAGCATTTAGCCCATTAGACTCCTTTTTTAAGCTTCTTTTTTTCTTCTATTGGCATTTCTTATTGTAAAGTCTTGCCTTTATTCAATTGTTTGGTGGGAAAGTTGGGGCTTGTAAGAGTTTGTTAAGAAGATTCCTTTCTTTTCTCTGAGTGGTGATGCACTCTGCAAGTAGAAAATGAAGATTCTTTTCCTGGCACTCTTTGAGTTATGCATGCAGAGTGATTCCTCTAATAGTGGAGAGGCTACATACTTGGATTAGGGATTAGAAACAAGATTTTAATCAATCTAATCATCTCTCCCCACCTAGAGAACAGAAAAAAAAAGAAGAGACCTCTTTCTGTCCACCCTTTTCCATTTCTGCACAAACAGTTATTATTTCTATCTCAAAGTAGCATATCCCTTCCTCTGTTGGTTGTATTGCAGTTTATCATCTCAACCCATTGAAAATTTTGCAGTTCAACTATATTGCATGTGCTTCACATTTTTTACTTGTAAGAATGGCTGCTTCAAATCTTTAGTATTGACCATTCGAACCTGGCCAACTAAATACCTGGATATTATGTATATTGCAGTGCACCACTTTGGGGATTTGTCGTTGCATTCATGCTGTTTAATATTAAAGGTAAGTCATACAACATAATTTTTTATCATTTGTCTCTAATAATGGGATGTTTCATACTACTTGTGAAGATATACTTTTGTTCCTTAATCATGTTATTTATCTCGTCCCAGACAATATGGCAAACATATAGTTTAAGTGTTTCCTTGACTTGCCCAATTGCCAATAGCCAATAGCCAATAGCCAAGATTATTACTTTCTTTGGATGTAATTACTGGTTTATCAATAACCTTAATATACTTAACTAGTTTTCAATATACCTAGCTCTTGATTTCCATATTTTATATGCAGGGTCTAATCTCTATTTCTGGATAGCCATCATTCCCATCACTGTAAGTTGTCATACAATCATTTTCTTTTTCTTCTTTTTACACACATGATCTGGATCTGGGAATACTTTTGTTATACAATCATGTACCTAGAATATATACTGCATATAACCAGCAAAAAAATTGAGAGGCTCAACACTCCAACATATTTTAATACAGTACACAGTATTTTAGTGTGTAAAACTTTACAAAATGAAAGGAAAAATGCCATCTGGAGTTGATAGAGTTTGGCAGTACTGAGGTGCTGCCAACCCTGGCAGTTGTAGGGATGGTGGTTGTTGGTCAGTCACTTGGGTAATTGAAGGTTGGGACCTGGGAACCTTTTATATATATAATGCTCTGGCTTGACCCATCGTTCTTCTTATCACTTTATAAAATTTTTGTCATTGATTAAAAATAGGATCCATTAAACAGAAAGGAATTGCATAATAGGATTCCACATAACGGACCCTATATAGTTGGGATAAGGCTTTGATGATGACTAAAAATAGAAAATATTAAAAGAAGGGACTAAATCAGAATAACTTGCTTAAATAAACTTAGAATCCTAACCACCTACATGGCCTGCATTTGCATTATTAACAAATAAATATCAAGGTGAATAATATGCTATTGGCCTCTCATGAGTCTGATCACATTATCCTGAATCCTATGCTCTTTTGCAGCTTGTTCTTCTGGTTGGTACAAAGTTACAACATGTTATAGCAACTTTGGCCTTAGAGAATGCAGGCATAACTGGATTTTTCACAGAGACAAAGCTAAGGCCTCGAGATGATCTTTTCTGGTTTAAAAAACCAGAATTATTGTTATCCTTGATCCATTTTGTTCTTTTCCAGGTTGGTTGCTTTTGTTGTTAATGTAAAATTCCTTTTATTTGCCATTGTGGAGTGTGAACTAAGGGCAAATTCCGTTTCCTCTAAAATTCTGTGTGCAGAATGCGTTTGAGTTGGCTTCATTTTTTTGGTTCTGGGTACATTCTCTTCTATGACTTGTTTGGTTCTCTTTTCTAAATGAGATTTATATGCTTCTTTCTCTTTTCCTTCTCGGTCTTTAGTATAGGAACTGACTTGAAATTAATTCCTGTTTTTCTGGGTTAACCCCGGTTTACTCCCTTCCCCCAATCCCCCCTAAAAGAGGAAAACAAAAGGCAAAAGAGTATTCCATTTTCCTGTTATAGTTGAAGCACTATAGAAAGAACCATCAAAATGGAAAAGTGATCATGAAGCAAAGGAAACATAGAGAGTCAGATATTCTTTTTTTTCCTATTAGTTCCAGTGTATCTGCAGGTTTTTTCTGAAGCTACTCTCTTCATTGATTTATTTTACAGTGGCAGTTCGGGTACGACTCTTGCTTTATTAAGAATCACTCGCTGGTGTACATACGGTTGATTTTGGGGTATGCAGTTAGCCTAGACATACCTCTACTTCTTAAGACTCAAATTGATAATACATTTGAAGTGCGAGCCTCACATTCCTTCCTATATTGCCTCGTAGGTTTGCAGGGCAGTTCCTCTGCAGCTACAGTACCTTGCCATTGTACGCGCTGGTTACTCAGGTATTCCTAATCCATATGGTTACTCAAGATTCCAATTTTGAATTATGAATTCAACAAATAAAAAGGTAGCTCCTAAGGTGGGATCCATGTGATTATGGCCCCTTACAGCCAGATTCAGCTGAATAAATAGAGCTTGGTTGCATTTATCTTCTAATAGTTACAATAGCCTTATATGTTCTTGGTACCTGTAGCACTTGCTTTTTTCACCTTCTGTGCTTTGCCTCCATTTTGCACACACATACATAAAAGAAAAACAAAAGAAGAAAAAGGAAAGATGAGAAAGAAAGTTATGGCAAACTCCTTAATCATACTGAAGATTATGAACAATGGATTGCCTACCATTCAGAGTTAAAAGAAAAGAAGATCATGAACAATGGATGTGCTTCAAATCATACTTGATGCAGAAATTAAACCATTTAGAAGACTGAACATAGCACACTTCTGCTGTTTTCTTTAAATCATAAAAAAAAAAATTCCTGTTACATCTAATATGTACTTTCCAGATGGGGACAAACTACAAGGCCGCCTTGATCCCACAAAGAATAAGAGAGACAATCCATGGATGGGGGAAAGAAGCAAGGAGGCGGCGGCGGAGGCTTAAGGGCTTCACCGATGATTCAACCATACACACAGATACAAGCACAGTGCATTCCCTTGACGAAGATGATGATCCCGAATCACTCGAGGGCCCTTCCGTGGGTACATACACAGAAATTGAGTTACAACCTGCACCTACTGTTACAACGAGTCCTTCAGTGGTTTCCAATGAAACCTCTAGCAGGGTTGGTACACCACTTCTTCGAAATGCAGCTTCTCACTCTTCTACGATTCCCTTAGGTCTTCAACAGGAGGAATTTCACAGATCCTCATCAATGCCAGTTAGAAGAGATAAATGAACCGGAATTTTCCATTGATGAGTGCTAGAATAATAAGGCTTTTTTTAGTTTATAAATGTATAAAGAATTTGTGGTCTAATAGATTAGCTTTAAGGTCTTGAAGATCTCAAGTGCTAATTCAAAGATGTAAAAAAGAGAAGTTTTAGTATGAGCACCTATATTTTTGGCATACTGGGAGGGAGGTGACATGTCGGGACGAAGGGCACTCAAGTCGAAAAAGTTTCATGTTCTTGTATCATATTTTGTAATTCAAGCACCAAAATTGAAGGAATGATCATACGAATTTGTTTTTACTTCTTTGTAATTCACCAGATTGCATGTGAGAATGCAAATTCTAGTTTAAGAAGGCCACTTCGTGCCAAGGTTTTAAAAACTGACCTGGAATCGGAACCGCTTTAGCCACCGGTTTCTGGGTCAGTGATTCGACCGTCCGGTTTGAATAGACTGCCCATTCCAATTTAAAAAAAATAATTAAAACCATTATCCAGCTCAAATGGGTTGATAGTTCGACTGTCCGGGTTAATGGGTCGTTAACCAAGTCAATGGTTTTTTATCAAAGACCGGGTTAAGAGTTATTGGCTGCCTGGACTGTTCCTGAGCTGAATGGTCTGCAGTTTAGGTTAATGATGGTTCAAAAACACTTCTTCGTACTTAAAAATTGCAGGAGGTTCAAAAACCCCAAATTGCACGGACCCGCATTTGATGAACTTATTTCACACTCAGGAGTTGCTACCCTTTCAAGGTGAGTACAAAGTACAAAATTTCTTATGTTCATTCAGTTTTTTTTAAAAAAAAAAAAAGAGAGAAGAGCTTCTTCAATTATCATCTAGAGCCATATTATATATGTAACTGCCCCATGAATGACATATAGGCAAAAAGGTGGGCAGTTTGATTGTGTTGTCTATTAATATGTACAAAACGTATAAATAAAAAGTCAGAAATGAGATGCTTATACTACTGCGATGTAGTTGTTCCACCCAATGCTTAGCTTGACGATCTGTATTTACAAAGCCTATTAGTTCAGTACTATCAGAAAATACCAAAAGATGCCTGATGTTACTGGAAATTGCTGCTTTAAGGCCCATTACGAGCGCTCGTATTTCGGCATCGTAACTATTGATGGCCCAGCAAGAACTTCCTTCTGCAATATGTAGTCTTTCAGTGGAGTTCTTGATGATGAATCCTCGTCTTACACTTCCTATAGCTGGATTAAATGAGCCATCAGTATACATGGAGGGAGTGAATTGATTGAAGTTACAGAATGGGAATGAAGATGAGATTGAGATCTGATGCTGGGTGATGCATTTTGAATACAGTGTTGGAAAGCCTTGTGCACAACCAGGAGTGGATCGGTGTTGGTGCTTTCGAAAAGTAACTTGTTACGTGCTTTCCATATAAAGTAGCTGATCAAGCTGAATTTGCTTAGACTTGACAAAGCTTGTTCTTTACCAAAATGGTTTTGCATTGTTTTGTACCATTCTGAAATGATGATATGGACTGATTGGGTTGTGAGTGAGGATGGGTTGAACCCAATCTGCGAACCACACCAAACAGCTCTTGCATAAGGGCATTGAAAGAATAAATGAAATGCTATTTCTTCTCTCTCCTTGCAGAAACTAAACTGATCAGAACAGCTCAACTATGACATTTATCCTTCGTGAGCAACCCGTCCCAAAGTAATTTCCAGAGAAATAATTGGAAACGGTAGGGAACTGTAAGTTTCCACAGCAAATTCCAGTTAAAATGTGTGGTTGAGTTTGAACATTCTGCATGACTAAAGAACTGATAAGTTGATCTTACTGAGAAAACTCCGGAATTGTTGTGTTTCCATATGAGTAGATCCTCAGATTGATTGGGCTGAGGTGTAATTGCTTGGATGTGAGCAATGATTTCCTCATCAAAAAGCTGATTCCAGCTTGGTCGGGACTTGGCAATTCTGCCACTTTGATGTGAGAGCTATTATTCGTGTTATGTGGGATAACAGTATGCGGAATATGGCCGGGTATGGATGGGATCCAAGGATCGGCTACTGCTGAAATATTTGAACCATATTTGATAGCCCAGAGCAGATTGGATTTCAGTGTCTGAGACAGTCGGTAAGCATGTTTCCACCAGCATGAGCTCCTGTATCCTTTCTTGGCAGCAAAGAGAGATGTGGTAGGGAAGTATTTCTCCTTCATTATTTTACTCCACAAACCTTGTTTATTGGTAAGTAGCTGCCATATTTGTTTACCAAACATAGCTTTGTTCATTTCAGCACTTGTTCTAAATCTCAAGCCCCCTGCGGTTTTGGACGACAGAGTAAATAGTGTGTTGGGTAGGATTACTTGGGTTGGACCACCAAAATGTTTTGCTTGATTTGTCCAGTTTGGAGCTCACCGAATAGTAGTTGACGGATTGACTGCAGAACCGATTTGATGATAGTTGTTCTTCCTGCTTGTGATAAGAGCTTAGCACTCCATGCATTTACTTCTGAAGAAACTCGGTCAATGACCTCTTTGTGAGAAGTTTGTAGTCTAATGTCCACTCTTATGGTCATTCAGTTCAACCATTACATCAAATACCTCCCAAGAACCGTCACATGCATGGTCATTGTACTGAGTACAAAGTATAAATACTTTTTTGCATAGGCTATCAGCTTTTTAGAAGTTCACAGTCCACGTTTTGGTCTTTTCTCATTTGGTTGGGAAAAGATCTAGTCGCCAAAAGTTTCAACCCTGAAAGACGCACAGAAAGATACATCTTAACATCAAAGAGGTCTTCAAACTGCTAAAATCTTAATGCAAAAGCTTGCATCATCTTTTATCTATATCTTCTAAGAAAGACTTATCAAACGACACCTCAATCTCTTTTCAATTACCAACTGATTAGGAATGGCAATGGGGCGGGGTGGCTCTCCCCGTCCCCGCTAACGAGGACAAGGTTATCCCCATCCCCATCCCCATGGGATCCCCATTCCCCATACTTTTTAGGGATTATAACTAATAAGGGCAACTTTTGGGCCCTAATATCAATAAAAGTAATATTTAAAAAAAATCAAAAATATGTTAACTTTTAAAAAATAATATCAATTTAGGGCAAAAACATTGTTCATTTTCTTCCTCTTGCAATCCATTCATCAGCGCCGTCGTCCGCCGCCAATCTCCACCCACCTCCGCCTCTGCCTTCAACAATTTTGCTAGAAGTGGGCGACAGTGGCAATGGTAGTGATGGTCATTCCTTTGCCCAACGCCTGAGGTGGGTGGAGGCAGAGGCAGCAGTGGCACTGGTGGTCATTCCTCTGCCCAACGCCACCACCTCCGCCTCCACCTCCACCTCCAGCAACGTTGCCGGAAGTGGGCAGTGGCAACGGCACTGGTGGGTGGAGGTGGTGGCATTGGGCAAAGGAATAGCCACCAGCGCCGCCGCCACTTCTGCCTCCACCCACCTCCGACAACTTTGCTAGAGGCGGCGGCGTTGATGAATATATTGCAAGAGGAAGAAGATGAATAGTGTTTTTGCCCTTAATTGATATTATTTTTAAAAAGTTAGCCTATTTTTGAATTTTTTAAAAATATTACTTTTATTGATATTAAGGCCCTAAAGTTGCCCTTATCTGTTATAATCCTTATTTTTTATAATGTTAATCATTTTGTTTTTATTTTTTATTTAATTTAAAAAAATAAAAGTAAAATAATTAAAATTTACAATTCTATTAGAAAAAATTCAAACATATTTTTAAAAATATTAATATATAGATGTATGTGTACATATATACATATATATTAGTGGGGATCTCATAGGGCAAGGAGCAGGGGCCCCATGGGATGGGCCTCCGCTGACAGGGATGAAAATTTTCCCATCCCCATCCCCATGGGAAAAATCATCCCCATCTGTTTGGAGAGGATCCCAAAAAATGGAAAAAATTGTCATCCCTATAACTCATTCAACACAACACCCCAAGTTGAAATGGGAAGGCACGTTGGACTATGGCTTATCCATGAAAAGTGATAACTTACCCACCTATTTCTCACGTCTGAAATCGGGTTTATTGGAATTTAACTAATCTCCAGTTGGGACTTTGACCGACCCAACCCTTTGCAATTAGTTGATGGTTTCTTTATGTTTCTTGGTTGCTTTTTGGTCTTGTTGTAATGAGTACAACTATTCACAAATTAAAAGCAATAAAAGAATTATAATTGAGCGAAATTATATGAAATTAGAGTTTTAGACTAATGAAAGTGCTGCATGCGAATGCCTCAGGGAATGAGCTCAAGACATGCACATATGTATTGAGAAGAAAAACGAATTTTAAATAGGAAAAATCTACGGAGAATGACGGTTTAGCCCAGGTCAGAATTTTTAGGCCTAAAGTATAGTTGGGGTGAGTGCTAGTTCAGAATTGATTTCAATTCACAAATGGGCATTGGTGTGTAGAGTAGGGGTTTTTGATATTTTAAAGGTTTATAGCTCTGCAGTGAAAATCAGAAATATGCATTAGGTCTATCTGTACTTCTCCGAAAAATTCTATGATCCCAAAAAGATATGATAGCGAAAGGGATTTGACCAATCAAAATTCCCCAATGAATTTTGATAAAAGCAATCCACCGGATTGATTATACCACTTCTATGATGCTGGTTGATTGGTTATAAACTTAGGTATTATATCTTTCTGACATCATAGTCAAACCTAGAGAGTTTCTTCTATTTTGGGCACAAGGCAAGACGGGTTATGTTTATTTTCCCCTTTGATAATAGTAAATAAAATTTCAAGGTGGTCATCCCTCTACCTTGAGTAAAGTTTGGGGTCTAAAGAAAATGCAAAACCACACATGGCGTTGAACGGGACCAGATGGATCGAAGATAAAATCATGCACACTGGGCTGGGGCAACCTATCACAACTGAACATGCCCATGTTCAGTACGAATGGGACTCACATGAGACCCACACCTTATATATATATGGAATGCTCGTGATAGGTTGCCTAGCCCTATGTGTAGAAATCGGATTCCCCCCTCACAAAATTGGTTCTTTCACCCACTTCGCAGCCCTTGCAACGGATTGTGAGCGTCTCCCCCATGAATATGAAAACATCTCCATGCACATTGAAAATAATCCCAACGTCTGCAAGGGCTGTGAGGATCAATTTTCTGAGGAGGAAATCCAAACTATGATGTGCATGATTTTTTTCTCCAGCCCATCCGACTAGTATTAACCATCCAGGTGTCCCATTTAGATCAGGAGAAAATCTAAGGCCCGTTTTGGTTTGCAGGAATAGAGGGTTCGGACTCGGAATTTGAGTGGGTTATTCCGATTCTAACTGTTTGATTGGGCAGAATCGAAATTCCATTCTCATTCCTGCTGAAATGACATTCCCTCATGGGAATAGTCATTCCCTCCATTTGAGGGAATAGTCATTCTCTGTCCCTCCCTTGAGAATAAAATCTTATTCCTACTGATTTTAATTCTCATTTTCATTCCTTTTTGAACCAAACAAACTATGAAAATAGATTATTCCAATTCCGACTATAAGCCAAACGGACCCTAAGTAGTGCTAAAATACTTATTTCACTAAAATCTAGATGATCAAATGACTTTCAAACCATCAGATCTATTCATTTTTCTTGTGGAAATTTGCTCTTTCCAATTTCCTTTCCCTCCTAAGCGAATACAAATCATCCATGGAGCTGATTATTGGGCCAAAATTGATCTTTCAAGTGGGACCCATTAGATGATGGCACCGATGCTCTGAAGAATGAAGATCCCCCAAACCAATGATCCATCTACTGATTTTCTTTTCGAAGGCCAATGACCAATCTATTGATATTGATAGTGTAATCAAAAGTAAGACTGAGTTTTCCAATGCGCCCAAGCCCAAATTCTAGATTCGATTGCTGGGTTGCTTCTAGAAAATCAGTTGCTAATTCCAACTCGGCCCAACATATTCCAGCTTCGGTTGGGGGAGTCGCCGACCCCTGTGAATTTTGATTCATGCCTGCCAATTCAATTTTGATTCATGCTCATTTATTTGATGATGTTCAATTCGATCATGCTGTTGTTATACGTAAGGCTTACATTGAAATTGATTGATGCTCAAGTCTTTTGAATTCCATGTTATCCTACAACTTCGACACTCTTGGCCCCTGGATTAGCGAACTATGGCTGCAAATTTTTTAAACATGGTGTGGGTTCTGTTGGATTAGTCATTAGCAATCATATTGGTACTTTTCTTCTTTCAAGGGCTTTGCCTATTAAATGTGAAAGTTCTATCATGGCTAAAGCTTTGGCTCTTTATCATATTTTCAAACTCAGATCAAACGTGGCAGTTGATCCATATTATCATTACTACCAGCAAGAGTCTTTTTATCCAACCTTCATTCTTGCTCAGTGAACTGTATTCGACGGATGGCAAATGTTGTTGTTCATTTAGTTGCCTGACGGGGTTTATCTCTGTCTAGACTTGGTCTACTATTCCAGATTTTTTATGTAATATTGTTGAAATGGCCTCTTCATTCTGCCTATGGGCTTCTTTCAAAAAAATTACACATAAAGTCAATATATGGACCCATGCCAACCCTAATCTTATCTTCATCCGCATTGATTTGTGGGGTCTGCCTCCTGCCTCTTTTGTTTCTTAATAAGCGTAAATTGCTGAAACTTCCCTTAAAAGTTTTGGATCGTTACTGAAATATCCCCTAAAGTTTGTTAATTGCAATTACTTCCTCTGAACTTTATAATACAGTTGCAAGTAAATTCCTTCTGTTAGAATCCTTTGACAAGAGGCATGAAAATGCCTAAAATACACATGCAATTATTATTGAGGTTGGTTTTTATGGGAAAAACAATATTAACTTTATGAACAATAAAAAAGAATTTAAAGTTGAAATTTTACCTTTGAATGAATTGATATGAAGGAAAATTTTGAAAAATAAATCAATTTTGGGAAAAGAGAAGTGGATGCTTTTGAGATAGCAATTGATAGAGAGAAAATTGGAAAATAAATATGTTGGTCCAAAGTAATGCATGAGCATTTTAGTTATTTTCGTGTTTATTGTTAAAATATTCTAGGGTTCGACTATGATATAGAAAAGATATGATATTTGAAAAATGTCTGACCAATCAATTAGAATCGTAAAGCGTGGTAGCCAATCAGGTGTTATTTATCAAAATTCATGGGTGAATTTTGATTGGTCAAAACTCTTTCAATACAATATCTTTCCTGTATCATAGGTTTTACCAAAATTATAAGAGAGAAAATTTACTTGCAACTATATCAGAAAATTCAAAGAAGATGATTAAAATTAAGAGAGGTTTCAACAATTTACTCTTCTAATAATAATAAATATAAATTTAACCGTCAAAGGGGCTTCACCTACATCATCTTCAATTCGAACCATCCAAACTCCGAAGAATATCAAAAAACAAGACCCATGTTGACCGAATCATCCCAACCCTATCCATTATCCAGATCATGACTCTTCCTTACCAAACCAATTAACACAAAAGCAAGTTTGGACTTATCTCACAAAGTCACGATAAATGTGGAACCCACCTCCCACAAAAGAGTTTCTATCTACAATCACCTTCATTTAATTGAGCAGAATAAATGAGACAGGTAGTGAGGTGCCGTTTGGAGCAAGTTTTTTTTAGAAAGATCTTCTAATACTCATTTAGCTAAAAAGATATATTTAGGATTTGTTTGGTAAGGTTTTTTGAGAAGATTTTCATGTAATTCTCACAGTTAAAAGAGGTATTGAATTTTTGATATAACATCTAGATAGTTTGAAGAACGTGTTTTTCTATGTATCATCTACGTTTTTTCGTACAAGATTAAAATGTAAAAGACCCGAAAAACTTCATTTAGAACTTCTCAAAATCAATTTAAAATAGACTTTTCACATCTTTTTGATGTCTCATCCTGTAGCAGATAGATCTTTCATATATCAAACAGAAATAGACCGATTTAACAGCCGAAAGATCAAGCAAAAACATACACCAAACGGGCCCTAAGTTTTGGAGGTCTTAAAAGATCGTTTATTTCAATCTTCTTCATATCTTTGCGGCCACACATCTTCTATGTTCCAACTTTTGGTTATCAAACGAAAAAGATCGATTTTTAGTGTCTCGCCGCCTAAAGCTTGGGATTAGAGCTACAGTTCAAACTTTGAGAAATCGCTCCGACGCTTGGCTGTATCTTGACTTCCCACCCTCCGTGATTGCAAGATCAACACGTAACCTTAGAACTCAAAGTGGAGTTGCCACGTCATTATAAATGGCCAATTCAATTGCCACGTAATACTGGCGGCGTCAACCAGCGACTTTCGATCGGTTTGGATCTCTTTCTCCTCGGTTGTTATCGCCAACAAGATAATACAATGGAGCTTCAGCATTCTGTGGGCGCGTCATATAAGTACTCGCTTTTCGTCACTCGAGAGCTGTTGTTGTTAGCTGCTTCTTCAGTTCAGTCGTCTCTTTGTTGTTAGCTTCGGACGGAGAAATGTTGGCGGTTTGCGAGAAATCAATCGGGAAACCACCGGAGGAGCTCAGTCTTCCGACTGTGGGTCCTCAGAAGAGCAGAACCCGGACCGAGATTGCTGAGGTTTTCCGCTCCGCAAGGCCGGAGTCGACAGTTTATAGCCTTCCCGGCGGTAATCTCATGGCTTTGTCTCACCAAGACGAAAATCCTCTGCATCCAAGGTATTCTTAAATTGAAATCTGCCGTTTTTTACGTTTTCTGACATCGGAGAAAGTAGAAAAATTATAAAAAAGTAATTCGATTGAAAAATCATGGTCCCGGCGAGGCTCGAACTCGCGACCTTCGGCTCATAAGACCAACGCTCTAACCAACTGAGCTACGGGACCGGGGCGAGGCTCGTAGTTTATTAAATACTTTGACTAATACTATTGACATTGATCGAGCAATCGACAGTGGCTCCCGTAACCTGAGAAGTCGTCAGTCGTCACTGATATTAACAGAGTCCAAAAAATAGTACACTGTTCTACATACCCATTTGAGAAATTGAGACCAGATCATATATGAAAATGACCAATTCAATTTCTCAAAGTTTCGTCATTCGATTTCATATAATTAACCGGAGGAATGAAGCAAAGTTCTGAAAGTCTACTTGGAATGTGTATAATTAGGTCTGTGGTGGTAATGGACGATGTCTTCTGCATTTTCATCGGGAATTTAGAGAACATCTCCGACCTCCGGCGACATTACGGCCTGTCTAAACAAACAAACGAAGCAATGCTAGTGGTGGAGGTCTACAAAGTTCTGAGAGATCGTGCTCCCTACCCTTCCGACCAAGTCATCAGAGATTTCGCCGGGAAATTTGCATTTGTTCTCTTCGATGCCAGATGCCACATGCTTTTTGCAGCCAGGGTGAGTTCAATTCGCCTCCTCCACCATAATCATTCTATATTCACCACCTCTGTCTAGTAACGTAGAATTTGAATTTCCATTTGTCAACATGCTAGGACCGGGACGGAGGTGTGAAATTTCAGTGGGGCGTGGCCGGAGATGGGTCCCTTGTCTGCACCGATGATCCCAATATCATGTCGGAGGCTTGCGGGAGGGCTTCGGCGCAGTTTCCTCCAGGTAGTTTCTTCCCAAATCTCAACCCCATCTCTCCGTCTGTCTCTATCGTTCTCTTACTGATGGAACTGTTGTCTGTCAAAGGATGTATCTTCATGAATTGGAGTGGACTGGTTAGCTTTGATCATCCGCTTCACAAGGTGAGGGCAGTTGCGCACGAGGACAACGATGGAAATATCTCTGCTGTAATTTTCAAGGTAGACTTGTTTACGCGACTCCAGAGCATTCCACGCACCGGCAGCGCTGCCAATTGGGCGGATGTGAAGGTCGTCGAGGCATCGAGTGGGAATGAGTGACCCGCCGGAGCCATATTCAACTGCCAGAGTCCCAGATGTTGCCGGTCGGTGGAAAATGAACGGTGGGCTCTCTCCCGATGCACTAATATCATGTAGAAAGAATATATATCCCATCCCAATTCCCAAGTTCCCAACCCTTGTTCAATGATTATGTTGTTTGGATATGTAAGAACCGTATTTGTTAAATCTTGACATTTTGATGCATATAAATAAAACTTTCTATGATTCTATCATGGCCTTTCGTCCACTTGACTGGATCGGACGTAAACTCAGAGAACTCGCTGGGTCATATACAACTATCATAGCTTCCTCTATGATCAAAATTTCCGAGAACAGAGGAGCTTGCTGCCAATCGTCACTGTAATTTGTCTCCACTGCATATTTGGCAAGATAATGGGCCACGGTTTGATCCAATGCTCTTCTCTGTTGGTTTTCATCCCAATCCCTGATGATATCTCATCACCAGCGCTTTCATCCGCCCATCTTTTGTGACTGGGCTTTTAGGAAGGATTGTGGTTCTTAGCTTCACCTCTGTTTTCATATGTTCCAAGCCATGATGGCACCCCCTTTTCTAGGAAGCTTTCGGTCATGGCATTTTGACAAAATTTGAATGGGCCAGGCCTGAAGCAGTGTAAAATGTTTATAAGCCCATTAACAGGTCTGTCAAGATTTGATCCCTACTCTCCATTACATTTGGCCTGAGAATTTATCAACTGAGCCACCATCAAGATCATTTAAAATTAAAATGATAGATTATCCCTAAATTTTTATTTGCGACAAAGAACCCTTGAACTTTTGGATTTTAATACACCTTTCATTAGCATTCCATTAGTTAACTTTAAAAAAGTTTACTAACTCCAAACTATCATTTCCTTGATTTGTGAGATCTTTTTTTGTCTTTTCTCTTACATGTTTATATAAATCCTCTATTCATTCTTCTTTCTTCTCTTTTGTAATAATGATTTTTAAAATAAAAACTTTCATATATTTATATCAATCCTCTATGTATGCTTCTTTATTCTTCTTTCTTGTAATGACGGTTTTTAAAATAAAAATAATACTTTTAGTACAGATATCATGGGTTTTTAATACTTAATTTTTGCTCAATCCCCTCCCCAACCCACATCTCACACTCTGGATGCCTGATCAAACCTCACCATTCTTTTTAGAGCATGCTAAATCCCCAAGAAATTAAATTACAATTCAAGTACCCTTAGATCTACCATTAAATCTATAAATTCCCTTCGGACGGTTATGATTCTATCACATTAGACTCCATCATATGAAACAAAACCTTTAAGCAATCAATCACACCTAATTTCAGCCTTAAGTTCTTCTAAATCCCTCCAAAATAAGCAAAATTCCATTTTAAGCATTCTCAAAACCTTAAATCTTAATCTGAACCAAAATTTTCAACCATGCCTTTGATAAAAAAATCCAACTTTTTCATTGAATTCAGGATGATTAAAAATGCCCACACACCAAATTTTATCCCAAAATTTTCTTGTTTAACCCACTATCTAATGAAGATTTTGTTTCAAAAATCCCAACTTATTAGTCATAGATCTCCATCATTTCAACCCTATTTGACCAATTAGACCTTATTACTGTGATTAGAGACCAAAAAAACACCCTACCACGTTAAATTTCATGACTTAATTCATCCGTTTGACCATTAAACTAGAAAGATTCTATTTTAACACACCAGATTAAATAACCCCTTCATATGTCCCAACCTAAGACCTCAAAAGAGTGGACTGATGTTAGTCCTTCACTTAACCCCCCTTTGCCCATTAGACTAATTAGGACAAGCCAAGTATATCAAAAACCCCAAAGTAACCCCTTGGACTTAAAAATTGACATAAGAGTCATTATGACTACTTCAAATTTACATTTTCAGTCATTGAGATGTTAGATTCGAATCTGACATGAATAGATTCAAAAACAACACCATTGGGCATGAGAAACCCAAAATTCATGAAAATTTTTTAATGAACTTATTAAAGCCTTAGAGATCTTCTAAAAAAGCATGCTAGATTGAGATTTTATAGGTTTTCTTGCACACTCAA
Organism: Nelumbo nucifera; assembly: GCF_000365185.1. The sequence goes on along the minus strand of NW_010729246.1, from coordinate 652,156 downwards.
GCATGTCTGAAACATTTGACACGTGGTAAGTTTGTCTCATACTTACTCCAGCCTTCCCTCTCTATAAATATGATGGATTTTGAGCTCTGAGGCAGATTTTTAGAGGAAAAAAACGAAAGAGAACTCCCACTCAAATCCCCAACCATTTCAGCAAAGGAATTGAGAAAATTTTCAAATCTAGAGTTGAAACTCACTAAAACCACCCCATGCTTCTGTGGATTCATGTTCTAGCCTTCAAGAAAAGCAAAATCCCACTCCACTGTTCACTCTCTTGCATCAATGTGCGATTTCAAGTCATCCTCTTAGCCCAAGTCCTCAAAAACGTCATTCATGGGTTCTAAGATTGCTACTAATAAACTCAAGCAAGACTATACTCAAGCAAGGGTTAAAATAGGAAAAAGACGCAAATTAAAGGGTGGTGAACATTGATTGCTCTTCAATTCTGGTAAGCTGATTCAAGAGTTTTACAATCGATGCTAGTAACGAAGCTAATTACAGGTCAAGTCTGCCTTGGTGGTTCTACGATAAAAAGTAAATGGCTTCCAATGGCATGGTAGAGTAAGGCCATTTAAGGCATCAATTGAATTGTCCTAATAAAGTGGTGAGATATTATGTAAATTTACAAGACTCTGTAATGTGGAAAAGGGGGGAGAGTGTAAGGTATATTACTTGAGAGAGCAAGTCTTTAATGGAACACACTGGCTTTCCAACAATAAACTCTGCTTGTTTGTCAAACACTGTGAATGCCCTTTTAACACTGAAGTCTTGGAGATGAATGGATAACTTATACTTGCAACTTGGTGAGAAAATGGCCCAATATTTCGGTAATACCTGAGAATCTATTGGGCATCTTCATTGCTTTCAATCATAGATGCAAGAAAGTATCAGGTTAATTAGCATGCTAAAATGCAAAAGTGTGTACATGTAAAAGGAGATATCTAATGACAAGATTACCAGTTAAAAAGTTTTATTGCCTCGTCAACCTTAGGTTCGAACATAACCTTTGTATACTTTATGGTTGAAAGTGACAAACCTTTTCAAAGGATGATAGTGGCACATGTGTAAATGTGCAGGCTTGATTGGAAATAATGTAATTTTGTACACATAGTTCTATATAAAAATAATTTGTTATAGAACAAAACTGCTTACCATGAAATCCTGTAACCTTTATAGCTATAGCAGCCATTATAACAATGTCGACATCTATTTGGTGGAGGTAATATTCTTCAATGTGTACATACTCGTCCCAAAGGATGAATGGTAGAAAGCATACTGCAACTGTGAAGCAAATAGGGTTAAAATCATCTTTTACAAGGTTATCTTTGAGAAGGTAGAGTTAAATCATAATTTAACACATGCTTACTATTTATCAAGTAATAATTGGTGGAGCTCGACGAAATTTTTGTTAATGGACTAGCATGTAGTGCAAGGCCAATCATGTCTAATAGATATGGATAAGATACAATTGTTAGTATGTAGCAACCAATGGATAAATTCAACACAAACCTAGAAAATGTTAAAACATTTGTTGAAAAAAGAAGAAGAATACCAACAAAAATGCGACTACCCTTGTAATTCTCTACTTTTGGAAATGGAATTAAATTGTACTTATAATTTGGGATATCATCACAAGAATCGAAAAAGTAATATCATTTTTATCTCGACATCAGCAACCTGAACAAGATAGTGCAAATTAACACATGCAAGATGCAAATCAAGAAATCATTATATGTCAACTAGTACTAGAAGTTGGAAATAATTATATTTAAATACTAATTTAAAAATGTGTACATTGCAATCAAGGAATATCATTCGATCCATTCTTTGGAAGGAATATACTCTAAGGTTTCTTGTGAGCCTCCCACTAAAATTCCAATAAAGTTTGTATGTATGAAAGAAGCACACTAGAGCAAGTCTAAACCTCATCCTACAAGAAATAAGGAGGAACAAATAAAAAATATTGACAAATAAGTAATGGGGATGAAATACATAAGAATGAAAAAAAAAAATTTACATCTCATATTTGCCCCATGACAATGTTACCGAGCACCTCTTTGCAAACAACATTTTTTGTATGCCCTTTCAATTAATTATCTTTATTTATTGGTAAACTTTTCAAGCCAGACCTTGAAGATACTCTGGATATAGTAACGTACAACTGCCCGTCAGTGAATATTGGATTTTCTAAATAAATTTCAACATGTTTCAAAATTTGACCCTTACTCTTGCTAATTGTCATAGCAAATGAAAGCTTGAGTGGAAACTATTGTCATTTAAAGTGGAATGGTAATCCCATGTTTTTGTGTGACATTGTAATGCGTGGGATAAAAACATTTTCCCCGACGTGGCTTCCTGTAGTGATCTTTGCTTCTATAACATTTCCATCCAACTTGATGACAATAAATCGAGTTATGTTACACAAACCAATTGATTGATTTAATTCCTTAATAACATAAATGGTGTTCCAATTTTTAGTGAAATTTCATGGTTCGACAATCCACCAAATGTTATAGTGTTTAAGAACTCTATAGGGTACATTTCGGCTACGAAAGATTTTACGTTTAATCTATCAACACTATCAATGCTAAGGTAAGTGTGAATGTCCCCATGCAATAATTGCAGGATTTGGGCATTTATTCTATTAACCTCATCATTCCTAGGAGCAAGAATTGCTCCAACTTTGAACCTTGTCATTTATTCTATTAACCTCGTCCACACATATATGAGTTGTTGTGAAAATTATTCACCAAATCTGGAAATGTACAGTTGATAAGTGGTTGGATTCCTTCACCATCATCATTTACTAAGATGTCATCAAGTACGTCAATCGAACTTTCATCACCAACTATTTTTGGATGAGTATTTGCTATATTCCCCTCACCAATGTCAAGTAGCCATTTTGCAAATAGTACATATTCATGTAAACATGGATATGGATTTTTAAGCAATTACATGTTTGTTTACAACTCCAAGATCATACAATTATGTCATAACTTTGACCTCTGTATTATAGTTGAAACTGTGTCAGCATGGCAACCTCTTCGCACAAGAGGTAATATTTGTCTAAAATCTCCACCAAGTATAATTGTCTTTCCCCCAAATGGTCGGTGTGTCACACTTTCATCCACTACTTTCATTAAATCGCATAGTGAGCGATCTAATGCCTCAAAAGTATATCGATGTGCCATGGGTGTTTCATCCCAAATTAATAAATGGTTTTTTGTAATAGCTCAGCTAAGCGAGACTCGTGACTAATTGCACAAGTAGATGTTTCATTTAGATCAATTGAGATTTTAAAGCATGAATGTGTTATCCATCCACCTGGCAACAACAATATCGCAATGCCCAATGTTACAACTGTGATGATGATTTTGCCATCTGCCCAAAGCTTTAATATTATTGTATTCCAAAGAAAGGCATTTCCAGTCCCACCACTCTCATAAACAAAGTAAGACCTGCCTAAATCAGATTTACAAGATCCCAAGATGGTATTGTATATCAACAATTGTTCAAAATTTAGGCAAGGATATAACAATTGAAATTATTCCAATGTAGCTCGAGGCTCATAGTTCAGTTCTTCCCAAATGAGCCGATTTGGAGGTGTCTAAAGAAAATGGCTATTTGTAAATGGTATGCCTGGGTAATCCTTAAGAGACTTTCCATTCTTATTGAGAATAAGCTCTATTTTAGCCAATGCCCAATCTTTTCACTCAGCATCTGGCATTTGAAAAATTCGTTCATGTAACACTTTTTCTACCCTTATCAGCAAATCCTCAAATAACTATTTTCAATATTTTAACCAAAGTTGGTGTACATCAAGCACTTCATTAAAAAACAATATTAAGTAAAACAGTTGCCTGAGGTGTGATGTTGATGCCCAATTAGCAGCTTCTACCAAAGCATAGCCCAACTCATTATCATCGTCAAGATGACCTAGAGCAATGCAAGTATCATTATAAGTATTATATCTTACTCCATTGATGATGTGTATTTCTACAAAACTTCTAGGCCCATGTATAATGTAAAGCAACATTCATAAATAGTAGCGTTCACTAGAAGATGGATGTGCATAATAGAGTCTGCCAATTGAACTACCCTTCTTTCGCCTAATCCATATTTTTCCATCATCATTCCAAACCCAATAGGTAGGGAATTGAACATATGTTAACTCCATTGCTTCAGGATAAATCTTGTTAGCATCAAACCAAGCAGTAAACATCATCCGGTCATTTATGACCCTAAGTACAATCCTATGAATAATATCCCTATCATCAAATGCATCAACTTGCTCATTTTTTAGATGATAATATAACATCTAAACAGTTGGATTCCTCTATTGTAATGGGAAGTAAAAATCCTCAAATAAGCCTCATACGTCAAAACAACATTGCCTTATCAAAACCTTTATACATGTATTTGTATAAATACTTTACCACATAAAAGCAAGCAACAATTTCATCATTTATGTGGGCATTATACTTCCTTGACAAATCTTTATTATACGAAACAACCCAATGATTGTCAACTTCATATCTACCAACCTTTACCTTCCTCCCATCATTTATCATCCTATATGTAAGATATCCATATTCAAGTAGCTGATTTTCTTCTCAGAATAGTCTAGAATAAACTTTAGAACACCTAAATTCCATTGTGCAAAATTTAGGTTTATGCGCCCACATAGGCCATGTATCATAAACTTCACCACCATCTCATACAACAAAGGATCCTCAATCTCATCAGGAATTTCCATAGAGACAATTCGATCAACATTAGAACTCGTTAGAGACTTGAATTTTTAGTCATGGGTGATCAAAATGTGGGCATCAGGCATACCGCACTTTTGAAATTCTATAACATGACGATCTATAAGAAAAGGAAAAAGCTAATTAAAGTGTTGCTTAATGTCAAGAAACATAAACAGTAGTGTTGTAGGTGTGAATGAAAGTAGCATTAATATTTTAAACAAGCCTACTATAACATTTCCAAATATCTGCTTTACCTTAATATCGTCCTATAACTGTTTTAGTTTGATATGGAAAACACGTCTAATGATATCAAGTCAATCCCTAGGGCTTAGCCATGGCCTATAAGAAATGGCATCAAATACTCCTTTCCAGTTCAGATTTGTAGTGAACGTAATAAATAAATCCGGATGTCCTAATGCTCAACAAATTGCCATTGCATCTTGGTAGTGTTGAATCAAATAGTGTGCCCCCCCTGTAAAGGTTAAAGGCAAAATTAAATGTCAGCCTATCCTCAAAGCATCTACATCTCTTGTGTGGAGTGCATCCTTTAAGCCCTTGTATGGTTCAGTGCGCAATTTATTTTGATTTTTCCTAACATACCTTAGTCGGTCATCGTAAATCACATCATAAGCACCACATAGATACTGCTGGAAAAGTCGACCACCTTGTAAAATAGTTTTACCTTCAATTGGGCAATGTTGCGATCTAGATGCATAGAATTCCCGCAAGATATTTTAGTGTGAAAGCAAGTTGATTGGTGATCTTGAATTTCATATCAATCATCCACCCATTTTCACCATAAGGAAAAAGAATGGGGTATTGTAATGCCATATAAATTGGATGAATTTCATCAATCCGTTGCAATTGGTAGTCAGTTGTAAGCACAACATCACAGTGGATAACATGCTCTTGACCATTGTCTACCATCAGAACAACGACTTTATCCAAAGTTAGTTTGTCATACTGTCTTCCATTTTCATGTCAATTGTCTAAAAACCTAATCCTCACAGTTCAAAATATCTCTCACAGTTTAAGGGTTAAATCCATAAATATCTCTCGCAATTCAAAATGTCTTGATGTGTAGATTTATTACATCTAACATCTCCTATAAGCGATTCACTATTGTAGGACCACCTTGTTGGTTATCAAGATTTGCATGAAAAATACCTATTCTATTTTGGATTTCATGTGCTATATCATAAATATATATATATATATATATATATATATATATATATATATATATATATATNATATATATATATATTGTGCATATCTTGGCCTTTGCCCATGTTCAAGCAAGAGTGAGCCGATTCGATGATAAATAGCCCCATTAATTTGAAACTATATGGACTTCGACCATCCATAACATTGTAATCTATTGTTCCACCCATCGATGTGAAGCAAAACATTAAGTTATATAAACAAACTTGTTCAAAAAACTTTAACTCATGTGTATCATGTTTGCCTTTAAATAATTCTTGAAGGAAATGTGGTGTTTGAGGAAACAAATGAAGTATAGGCTTTCCATTTTGACAACATACCTGGAATACTGGACGTGAAATGGAACTGTTTAGGCTATGTTCTTGAATCCACATACAAGCTCCACACTTTGAACAATTGATGGTGGGCCCACCAAAATCCCATCTTTCAGTAAAGGTAATGCTTGGTATTGTCCAATAATATGTATGATTCCTAGGCGGAGGCTCACTAATGGCATCGATAAAGGGTGATAGCTGCAATTGCGCCCTATGATGCCGCAATACTTGTAATTTATGCCGACGATTTTGGGCCCCTATATTTGTTGTGAAATAATTAGAAAAGAGTGTTTGAATAGATAAATTTAGGGACACTTATGTTAAAAAAGAGAAAGGGATTAAGAATTCAATTTTAAGGAAACAAAACGCAACCATACGTAAACAAGGAAATGTTACCTTGGCTAGTGGTTAACAACCTAATGTGGCTTGATCTAGTAGGAAAGGTGGAGAGTTGTATGTCATTGTGGGAACATACCCTCTCTTGAAATAGTGCATGCCTAGATCGTCATGAAATAAGAGTCAAACAATGGACAATTTGCACTTTCCTCATTACAACATTGGTAAACTAAGACAATGATTCAAAATTCATCGTGACAAGAGTAAATTGGGTTGAACTTGAACTTGTTAGAAGAAAAGAAGAGGAAGATGAAGGTTCATCTCCATGGGCCAAATTTTCTTGCATAGAATTGTTATGATTGTGATAATACAAGGGCTTTCTACTAAGCAAACGAAATGAGGAGAGAATGTTATCTAAGCAATCTAATTAATGATATAATTAAATGTATTACCACACATGTAAGCACTAAGCCTGCGAAAATACAAATAATTAATGGCAACAAAAAACATGAAATGGAAGTAATGCCTTTTCAACCAAATAAGTAGATAAAATGCAAAATGTAACTAAAAAGAACAATTATTAAAATAATTAAAATAATAGCACGTAACATAAAGTTGCAACATTAGTTGAGAGATAAAGATACATTACTTGAAATGGAACCACAATGAGACTAGAGCCTTAAAAGCACAATTGAAGAAGCTTAGCACAATAGGAAGGAACAAGAAATTCCAATACATTGTCTGTTAAATATAAGACAATAATTCATGAATAAATGCTAATTAATAATTAATAAAATTAATTATATTAGAACACTATTAAGTATTAAACATTGTTAACTAAATCGGTGCTAAAGTATTGTCTATAAATACTGTGAAATAACAAATAACGCTATTTGGTAGCAATACTTAATATAAGTAGTTCTGTCTTTTTATGATATTGTTAAGGGTGATGAAGAAAAAACTGGGAGACCAAACCGAACCGAAAAATCTATTAAACCCGATTATAAAATTCGATTAATCGGACTAATCGATTTGGTGCTTAGAAAAAATTGAAGGTACCAATTCAATTTTAATTAATCGATAAAGAAAATCAACAATTAACCGAACTAAAAAATTGGCAAACCTAATCATTGATTAACTAAACCGATCAACCAGTTATTGGATTTAGTTTGATTTCAGTTATTGGTTTTCCATAAACCGGTAGAACCGAGTCAGTTTTAAAATAGGCTTATGGTCCATTTAACCAAACCATGGACACCCCTAGATATTGGCTAGTGAATATACTGTTTATTAAACATTGCTATTTATATTGAAATTAGATAAATAAGCACAGATAGAGAACCATGTCATTGCCAACACTATACCCACACATTGCCAATAACAGGCAAAGCATAACAAAATGGTTGCTAATTCTAACCACATACACTGCCAAGCTACCGACACACTAAAGTTAGCACCCAATGGAAAGAGAACCATGTCATCTCTTTAGCAAGTTGACCTCTGCCTTTCTTTAGCACAATGTGGTTGCCCTTAGACTTGAACCCAGATTAATATTTGTCATTAGAAACACGATAGAATCGAAAAGATACATAGAAAAGAAGGGAGCTTAGATTGCAAACAAGATACAAAAACATATAAAACACACTTAAAACAAACAAAAATCAAGAGGAAGTGAGTCAAATACTACAGAAAAATTTCAAGGGAGGTAATTCATGCATAAGAAGTAGAAATTTGAAAAGTTGTTCAAGTTTGAAAAGTTGAAGCAGTGGTAACTTATAAACATAGCCAATGCGTGTGATGTGTGCACTTATAACAGTTGTTAAAGTATGACTGAAACAATGGTAACTCATAAATATAGCAATTAGGTTGGATATATGACTTAGGGATTGTATAGTAATTAACCAAGAGTTGTAAAGTTTGAAAAAAAAAACTCATTTAAAATCCAATCCCCAATTAAATGATTTCCCAGAAACCAAAATAAAAGCAAAAAAAAAATCAACGATAAAATAAAAGGCATAGCATCATTGCTCCCATAAAGGTTCACGAAAAAAATAAGGCAATCCAAACACCATTAGTAAATACCAATGTCCAACAACCAAAGAAAAATTGCAACTGAAATGATTCCGGCCTAAGAAGATGCATAGAAAAATATAATAAAAAACAAAAACAGAATTGCAAAAGCCCAAGTAATTCAATAGATAAAATAATCTTATGGTTGTACGCCCTGCTATACTTGTTGCATGGACTAAATTTATATGCATTATAAATTTGCATACCTCCAACTAATAAAGATAAAATATTGCATGGACTCAAGCCAGACTTTTTTTTTTCTGTCTTCTCTTTTAGAGGATGAAGCAATGATATAATGAAATATATTGGGGCGGAGTAGGCATCTGCATACCCAATAGAGCATTTGAGCATCTGACCACCTACTTACTAGCTTATATCCCCTAAAGACAAAAACAACAAGGAATTAATTTCAGTGAACATTTACATCAGATTTTGTTGTCTTTGTGCCAAGGACCAACTTGATTCGCTTATATAAATCTACCAACAAAGAAGGCATATAACAAAGAAGAAGAAGGCACCATCTAATAATCAAAAACAGAAAACCCAAGAATACGAATATGTGAAGCTTCCATGTAGCAAATGCCAAAAAGAGCCAAAATATCTGTAGGTATAATAGCAACAATAGATATCAACCAAAAGTAGAAACAATCTAAGAATAATATCATACCCAAACCTCTACACAGCTAAATCATTAGAATGGAAATATTGATTGCAGGCCTAAAAGACTACTATCTAAACAACTACAAGAGTATAACAAAAAGCAAATAAACTAATTATCGAAAAAATGAAAGGAAAAATAAATAATCAACTAAGTAACTATGCAAGGAATCCCAACAACAACCATTAAAAGAAAGCACCATAAAATGGAAGAGCAATAATATTTTAATCACTATATACGCCATATCATAGACCAAAGAATAACAATGAAAATAAAAAACACTAAGGAACTAAGTAGTCAAGATAAAAAGAAAGGCAAATAGTAATGATGGGCATAGCCTTCCAGGCAAGACAATCTAGGGAACCAACCCAACAATGTAGTATAAAAGAAACCATAAAAACAAGTACCCAAACAACGTAGACAACCTAGTCATTATTAAAAAAGTAAAGTTCCATGCTTATTTACAAAAATGGGATCTATACCCAAATAGCATAGCCAACACAATCCATGCTAATTCGAATATATAGGAAGGAGATTAAACAAAAAAATTCAACAAGTTTTAGGACAAATGTAGAATCAAATTCTAAATAGCATATATATATGAGAATCCACATTAGCTAACAAATAGTATTAAGACAAAACAAAAATATAATGGGCAAATTATACACATTAGCTTTAGCTAACCTAAACACAATTTACAAAATTATATAAATTTCTAAATACCAGATATATTGGAGAATACACAGTAGCTTACAAATACTATTACAATAAAACAAAAAGATAATGGGCAAATTATACACATTAGCTAACCCAAATACAAAGTTTAAAAAATTATACTGATTTCATAACCACATTCCCTACAACCACGAGAACCTATGAGTAAGTAAGAAACAAATTAGGTTGGCATGACTCAAAATCGGATCATAACTCAGATGCAATAAAGGGTGCCCAATAAGAGCCTACAAGAAAGAAACAAAACAAATGGTTAAAATAGTTACAAATCCACCCAAAAATGGACCATGGATGTAAAAAATGCAATAAAAAGTAGAAGAAGGAAAACAACGTAAGCAACTAAAGAAAAGCACAGTCATAAACACAAAGGAAGTTAACATAAGGAAACCACCAACAATATTATCATCTTAAGAACATGAAAATCCTTAAAAGGAAGTAAACAAGAAATTGTTGTTCAATAAACAAGAAAAATTTTTCTTAATTAGCAGCAAAATAGTTGCTAAAAACAATCGGTTCAGCACCCTTGTTCTGCCTCTTTGCCTGACGCCCTAACTCCTTGATCTGCTCAAACAACCGAAGGGTTTCAGCCTTAAGTCGCAGGTTTTCGTTCTCCAACACTTCATACTTTGTGTACTAGTATTTGTACTCTTCATAGTTGTAATCATCAACGCCAAACTAGAATACAAATCTAAAGTGTAGAAATAGCCTACTTAGCAGCTAACTGAACTATTTCTTCAAGATTTCTTCAAGAAGCCTTATATAGAACACCCTCTCTTTTGATTGCCCACTGAGGAGAACCAGGTCTCAAATAATATGTTATTTTGTCCACTAGATCTCGCAACGGAATAGAGAAAACAAACCAATTATCATATGCCATAATCTGAAAAACAAAATTAAAAAACATAGTAACAATACATGAGGATCATAGATAGATATAAATAAGTTGGAAATGCTTCCTGTAAGTAGCAAGTCAATAGCCTCATTGAAGAAAACAACAATAATTAGCAGTACAAATAACACAGAACCATCCAAGTCAAAACCCAATAGAAGAGAAGGGAGCTCGGACAGAAACCAATATATACGAAGTTCATAAAACACAAAAAAAAAAAACAAACAAAAGTGAAACTAAAATAAAAAGCAAGTAATAATTAGTAAACTTATTAACAACACAAAGAAGTAGACTAAAGAAAAACACATGAGTGATCCCAGAAAACTTTTCAAAAAAACAAGATGAATTACCATTTTAAAAGTAATAAAAAAAAACAACACAAACAAAAGTGAAACGATTTCTCAAATACCATTTTAAAAGTAATAAAAAAAACAAGATGAATTACCATAACATCATTGATCCCAGAAAACTTTTCAAAAAAAAAACTCATTCAAACACATTAAATGAGAGAACATAACTAATGCAGGGTGATTTGGCCCGACCTAGTAATAGAGGGACATAACCTAACTAGTAGGACAACAGCTCAGCCTGACACGCCAAGCCCGCAACGGATCGACCTCGGGACAAGTCCACCTCGAGACAAGTCTACCTTGGGACAAGTCTACCTCGGTGCAAGGTCACATCAGGACCACCTCGGTCCCAAGGCACTTCAGCATTCATATCAGGTCTAAAGAACACGAGCTCAAGGGATGCTCACCAATCGCCCCGTGGTAGTTCTAAGGCGCTCACCACCGTACCCCGCGTCTTACGGGATCGTGCCTTGTAACGGCTATATTAGCTCACCCACTCTCCAATTCAGGCGGAAATGGGCAACCTTACCGATTGGTGGCATTATCCCCACCTAACACGGAAACGGATCCTATTACAGTAGGGATCCAGGAACTACTCCACCAAACCCACGAGGACTCCAGTATATAAAGACCTCACCCCCCAGGGGCAAAGGCGATGCGTAATCTCTACTCTCTAGCTCTCTCACAATCTATTATCATCTTCAAGCTCGCTACTGAGTGCTAACTTAACCATCGGAGTGTCCTCGCCGGGTAAGCCACCTCAGGTTCTCTGATTCATCTCTTGCAGAGTTCCTGTCGTTGCTGGTAGCCAGATCATCTCCTGCAAGGAGCAGCCGGATTGTGTTACATCAATAACATCTTTAAGAATGATATGAAATGAAGAGACAGGTACATGAGCATGAAAGAATAATCAAATCCAAAAATTGAAGCCCGGATCTAATGAGATTGGAACTTTAAATCTGTAAAAGTTTTCCTTCAAGCTTATTGTAATTTCATAATTAGAGGGAGAAAGGCAAGGGATTTAGGAAAAATTAGTACCTAATTCCTAATGATATCCCCTTAAAACTGAGATTAAAAGATGCTAGAAGGGATCCTGTTCATAAATTCTAGAATTGTACCTTTATTAATTCGCATTTTTGCAAAGTTGAGAATTTACAACTCATATATCGGGTTGTCATTTACAACTTGAAGAAATGGGCGCCTAAGACCTTCCCTCTCCCAATCCTAGTAGATTTGGAGTCTCTTGGTAAGTGCCTTTCAAATAGAGAACGGAGTCATTATTTTTCAAAACAAATTCAACTTTCTGAAATTTACAAAAGACTCATTCCCTCTTAAATTAAATGGGTGGCAACTCCTTCCTTTGAGCCAGCCATGAGCTTCCTAGAACTTACAATGGGGTTATTCCCGAACATGAATGATTTTGTTTTCTAAAACAAAACAATGATTTTGTTTTCTAGAACTCATTCCCTCGGGACAAGTCCTATCTCCCCCGGGGCAAGTCCACCTCGGGACAAGTTCACTTCGGAACACAATCGCATCAGGACCACCTCGGTTCCAAGGCACCTCGGCATTCGTACCAGGTCGGATCCAAGGGGCACTAGCTCGGGTGATAATGACCGACCTCTGCATGATAACCCCGAAGATCTCGTCACCAGATTCCACGCTTTACGGGATCATGCCTCTTAACAGCTAGCCCTATCTCCCCCGACCGATTCGGGCGGAAGTGATAAGCCTTATCGGCTAGCAGCGTTATCTCCTGTTAGTATGGAAACGGGCCTCATCGTAGCAAGGATCCCAGAACCACTCCAAAAAACCCACAAGGACTCCAGTATATAAAGACTCCAACCCTCCAAGGGTAAAGGTACGCGTAATCTCTGCTCACTAGCTCCCTTACTTTCTAAGCTACCATCAGCTCGCAAGTTATTGACTTAAGCATCGAAGCGACCTCACCGGGTAAGCACTCCCGAGTTCTCTGATTCCCCTTTTTGCAGATTAGATAACTCCGTCGTCTACTAGAAGCCAAGTCATCTCCAGCTAGGAACAGCCAGATTGCGTCGCATCACTGAACAAGATAGTTATTCAGCGGACTGTGAAAATTTGGATCATATGTATTTTATTACTGGCGTGAAACTTTATCATTGGTTTTATGGCCTGTTAAACAGCCATTGCATTCAACTAATTCTTGCTCAGAGCAAGATTTAGCTGAACACAATGACTATATAATAAAATACATGGGACATGCAATTTTTACAATAGGGCCATGAATTTATTACTGGCACCTCATCTTAATTCCACAGCCCGCTAAACAGCCATCGTGTTCAGTTAATTTAAATGAATTTATGAGCCTCACTATAAAAGGTGCTAGTCCCATATCATTTAGTCACACAGCGCGCTGAACAGTTATCTCGTTCAGCTAATCTAAATTTGCTAAATAGCCATGTATATGGTATTTCTAAATCTTTGTAGACTCACTTGTTTGCCAGTTTATTGGGATGAATTAATCAACTGGTAAATTGACCACGGTGATTGCATTTATTTGCCGTTATATTGGGTTTTACAATAACCAAAGACACTGAAGAATACCACTCTTCTGCAAAGTGGGTAAACAACTTATCAGCATGTCAATAATTCTCTCTCTCTACTCAAGTAACTTTTATCACACAAGAATGCTTGCTGAAACCTCGTTTATCCTGATAAGTTTTACTTGGGAAACACATGCTCCATCTCGTTCAGCTATCCTTTGAAATCCACCCCATCCCTTGCGGCAACCGGCCGGATTTGATCCGAGGCTCCCAGGTCTCTGCCACATACCGATCCACCATCACTGGATTATAGGTATACAGTATATCAAACCACATTTACACCGTCGCAGAGATGGGCTGAAACAATAAAACTAAAACCTTTGATCTGGTGGGGCCATAATAATAAATCAAAGGCCTTGATTTTTTGTTTTAGCCCTGCGCTACGACGTAAGCAAAAGTAAACTCGCAGTGTATTGAGTTTCATTATTGACATCGTAGTGGACCGGGCTTGAAGGTGTGTCACTTGGGCCTACAGACATTACTCCTAAGCCCACAAACTCGGTATAATATGGACACCGTACTCGTTTTTTATGTTTATCCCGAAATCAACGTAATCAGAATGAAAACAAAGACTGGCCACTGACTAGATTGACTCCACGTATCGCCCAGATTTTGGATCTAATCGAAACTTCCGTTTAAAAGGCAACCACCCCAGCGATAAAAAGCCCACGATCACGAAGCTCGAACTCGAAGGCGACGAAAAACGATTAGAGACAGTCGGTGCAGTGCAGGAGTGGAAACCCACCCAAAATTCAAAACCCCGACTTAAAACCTAACCGAGCTTCGATCTTTCTTGACTGGACGGACAATAATGGCGGATTTCGAGAAACAGTTGAAGGCGAGAGCGAAGGAGCTGAAGTCCTTCTTCAAGAAGGGAGTGAGGATCGTCGGAGACTCTTGGAAGAAAGGATGGCACAAGGTCACGCACATCAGAGGTTGATCTGATCATAGGCTCACCCGCAAGATCTACATAGATTCCTCTACGTCACAATGTAAATTTTTCAGTCTATCTGTGTTTCTGCTGGTTCTTTACTTCTTTTATTTGATCTGTTTTCTGAAGTACGGTTTTTGTTTTTCTTACTGGTTTGATGTTTGATCTTCCATTATGAACATCTGAGTTTAGTTTTACTTCGACGTTATCAATCAAGTATTTTTTTTTTTACTTTTTCAGTGATTCGGACTCTGCTTCTGAACTTATCACCCCTATGTAGCAGATACAGATCATAGTTCAGAGACGGATAGATTGTTACCGTCATTGGTTGATGTTAATGTACTGGTTAAGTCATTTTCATTCTATTATCTGAACTCTTTAGCTTCTTCCATGATTTCCATCGACTGTAAACGAAAGGAGTAGAATCATGGAAGAATCGTATGTTAGATTGGGCATGTGCCCTGAAGTTGTTAGCCGTCAGATTAGACTCCCCTGAGGTTCGAAATTCATTGGGAATACAAGCTCTCCTGAGATCTCGACTATAGACCTAGGGAGATGTTACGTGAATATTCCTCACAACCCCAAAAGGAAAAGCGTAAATTATAAAGACCACGGTAGTGGGGTCGGTGACAATTGGCAAATGCATGTATATAAATTGTCAAAGGCCTCTGTCAATTCTGGCTTTGCGATAAATACCCCTCCGTTTTTTGAAAATTATATATTAGTACAATGTTCTGATGTATTAATCCCATGAGGTTGATATAGAGAATTAGATGAAATTTAAAGGGTATTTGTGTCTTTTTAAATGTCATTTATCGGCTGGTTAACGGGTATTAGATTGATATGTTTTAAAAGTTAAAGTATTGAATTGTTACGTTTTAAATTTTGGAACTAAAGTGTTACTAATCCCAAAGTACAATATACTAATCGAGAATTTTCTCTTTTTTTTGTATTAATCATTGCCTAATACCTCCTTAATCTTTTAAGTGAATAGTATAACATCATATCAATAGCTCTTTTCTTTGATAATATCGGGATTTGAAACTGCACCACCGTTGGGACAATTCATCCAGCGCACCAACTGGGCTCCTTCAATTGATTAAATACCTCATTCATTGGAGTCTAATAACTTTTAAAAATATTCTCATTCACATGCATAAGATATTTTCTAAATTTCCAAACTATATTTTTCTTATTTATTAAGTCATTTTTTATTTGATTAATTTTCTAAATACAATAGCAAATTTGTCTAAGTGTTTCAATAATTCTTACAATTTTTTTGGGGTTGTATTCATTTGATTTTTCTTGTTTTATTAGAGAAAGCAATGGATAATTTTTATATTTTAAGACAAGAAGACATTCGTGTTGGTGAAATGAATCAAGAATGCAAAAAAAAAAAAGCCAATAAGATGATTCTTGTTATTTTAGTTGGTTCATTTGGAGGTATTTTCAATCAGTTAGGAGAAGAGGGTGAGGAAAAGAAAATAAGAAAGGTTCATAAGGTATTATGGCAAAGTAAAAGTTTAAGGGGTTTTTTTATTGTAAATGAAAATTCATAGATCACTAACCCACTAGTACAAGGGAGTCTTTGTAATTTTATGTGGATATTCTCGATTTATGTTTGACTGTATATGTGCATCCAGCATTGGTTATCCATACATATTGATGTAGTGCGATCTAGTTGTTCCCTGCTGGAGGTGATCCGGCTTTCAGGAGGACAACCGACTAAGTTGATCTGCAAGGAGAAGTGATGTAGCGCGATCCGGACACTCCAAGCTGGCGGAAACCTGACTCCTACCTGGTGACGGACGATACCTGAGACGAAGAGGAAAGTGAAGAATTCCCGGGGAGATCGCCCGGCGGGAACACTCTGATGCTTAAGTTAGAACTCTGAGAAAACTGTAAAGAATGCAAAGAGAGAGCTAAGAGTGCATATGGCGCAAGTTTAGTACCTTTGCTCCTTGGGGATCGGGGTCCTTTTATATTGGAGATCTGTCAAATCAAGCGTAACCGCCTCTGCCGCAACCGTTACTACCAGAGCCGAGGTGGCGGATGCAGGCAGCCGTTGCAAGGTACGGGCCTGTCAGACATGCCACATCTTTTAGAAATGGCAGGCATGACGCCGCCTGACGAGGGACGTGGGCGTAGCCTCCAGATTCGGCAGGTACTGTTGTCAGGCAGATCTTTCCTGCAGGTTGCCGAGCAAATTTGCACCGAGCTACCTTACACCGAGGTGCTTATGCTTGAGGTGAGCCTTAGGCAAGTATGGACAGGAGTGTTAATGGTGCTGACCCGAAGTGTTTCCACTTTGAGATACTTAACCGTAGATCGGGGCTCATGGTGTTATCACTGGTGTTGGCTAACCGAGATAGGGCAGGCCTCAGCGTTCTCTGATCTTGAGATCTGCTGGATGAAGTGTGACTGGAAGTTGAGGAGAGCCTCTCTTACTTTGGCTAAGTAAGCGATCATGGTTGGCTCGCGAGCTTCGTACTCACCCGTAACTTGGTTGACCACGAACTGAGAATCACTGTAGATGACAATGTGTTTGGCTTTCACTTCGTTTGCTAGAGCCAGCCCGGCTAGTAACGCCTTGTACTCCGCTTCATTGTTAGATGTCGCGAACTCGTAGCGTAGTGCATACTCCAGTTTCACACCGCTTGGTCTGTACAGAACGATCCCTACTCTGCTGCCCTACTGGTTTGACGAGCCATCTACGTGAAGGATCCATGGCTCCTTATCCCAGTTTGCGCTTGGTCTCAGTAGGAGAGATATTGCGTTGGTTGCTACTTCACGGTGCTCGAGCTCAACCGGCCTGGGAACCTCAGGTTCGCCCAAGCTGGGGGCCTCGTGTTCGACCGGCCTGGGGACTTCGGAGCTAAAGGTGCATTCTACGACAAAATCTGCTAAGGCTTGGGCCTTGATGGCAATTCGCGGCTTGTATTGGAGATTGTACTCGCTGAGCTCAATGGCCCACTTCGTCAACCTACAGAAGACCTCGGGCTTGAGCAGGATTTGCCTCAGGGGTTTGTTAGTAAGGACGATGACAGTGTGAGCTTGGAAGTACAGACGGAGCTTCTGGGCTGCAATGACTAGTGCGTAGGCCAGCTTTTCTATCTCTAGATACCTCGTCTCTGCTTCCTACAACACTATACTAACATAGTAGACGGGTCGTTGGACCCGATCTACTTCTCTTATTAGTACCGAGCTGACAACCTTGTCACTTGCTGAGAGGTACAGCTCTAAAACATCGCCCTCTTCGGGTCGGGTTAAGACCGGGGTGCTGGCAAGGTACTTTTTGAGCTCGTCGAATGCGAGCTGGCACTCTTCAATCCATTCAAAGCCTTTGCTTTTTATTGCCTTAAAGAAAGGCAGGCAGTGATCTGCCGATTTGGACATGAAACGGCTCATAGTGGCTATACGGCCGTTCAATTTCTGAACCTCCTTCAATTTCCGGGGTAGTCTCATTTCTAGGATTGCCTTCATTGTGTCCAGGTTAGCCTCAATGCCGCGCCGGTTAACGATGTACCCTAGGAATTTACCCGAGGTAACTCCGAATACACACTTATTCGGGTTCGATTTCATGTTAAATTTACGCAGAATTTCAAAAACTGAATGCAAATATTTTATTAAATCATGTGAAATTTGGGTTTTGACGACCATGTCATCTACATAACATTATATTTTCCTGTCAATCAATGGCTCAAATAATTTATTTACAAGTCTCTGAAAGGTTGCCCCGACATTTTTTAACCCAAAGGGCATGACCTTGTAACAGTACAGGCCGAGCTCGGTTATGAAGGCAGTCTTTTCTTCGTCAGTTGGGTCCATCATGATCTGGTTGTAGCCCGAATAGGCTTCTAAGAAACTCAGCAACTCATGCCCTGAGGTCGCGTCCACCAAACGGTCGATCCTAGGGAGTGGGAAGCAGTTCTTTGGGCAAGATTGGTTCATGTCAGTATAATCGACGCACATTCACCATTTACCGTTAGCCTTTTTTACCAGAATGGGGTTGGCCACCCAGCTCGGGTAATGGACTTATCTTATAAAGTCAACTGCGATGAGCTTCCTGATCTCCTCGTCAACTGCTCTCCATTGTTCTGGGGCTAAGTTGCGTTTCTTCTGTCGAACGGGCCTAACTACAGGATCAGTATTAAGCTTGTGAGTTATGATGCTAGGATCTATGTCGGGCATCTCTACCGCGGACCATGTAAAAACATCTAAATTTTCAAATAAGAAACTTAGCAGTTGGAATCGTAGAGGCTCCTCAATATAAGTGACAATCTGAAGTGTTCGAGTTGGGTCCTCTGTCGATGTCAAGATGGAGACAGTCTCTTCTGTGGGTGAAGCTCACTCCAGCTCGAGGTCGTCTACCACCTTGGCTTTTCCTTTGAGGGCGGCGACATAGCATTTGTGGGACTCGAGCTAATCGCCTCGTGCCACCCCGACTCCGAAGTTCGTAGGGAACTTCATCACCAGATAGTAGGTGGAGACCACCGCGTGTAAGGCGTGGGTGATGGGTCGACCTACTATGGCATTGTACGATGAGGGAGTCGCGACTACCAAGAAGTCATGGTTAAGCCTTACCATGCTAGGCCAGGTGTCGACCTCCACAGGTACGGTGACTCTTCCCAGGGGCCTAACTTCCTCTCTGCTAAAACCTACCAAGGGAGTGCTTGCAGGCTTGAGATCGCTCTCCTGGAGCTGAAGTTTGTCAAATGTTGCTTTAAAAAAGATATTTGTCGAGCTGCCAGAGTTGACGAGGACACGCCTGACTTCAATGTCATTAATCTTTATCCTTATGACGAGCGTGTCATCATGGGGGTAGTGGACCCCGCGCGCATCATCCTTTGTGAAGAAGATCAAGTCTTCCATCCTTGGTCGCTTCGGGGGATTCTGCTCTTCCCTGGCGGCCTCGCAAGCTAATGCCCGAACTGCAACCGAGGTGCAGCCCACGACGATTGAACCTTTGACAATCACATTAATAAATTCCCGAACTGGTCTTTCTTCAGGGGGCTACCTCTATGACTGCTATGCTTGCCTGTTGGATTCGAGAGCATCTCTACTCTTCTCCCCCTGCCGACCTGCTTTATTATTATTATTATTCTGTACAAAATTTCTTAAGTATCTGCGATGGATGAGCTCCTCAATCTCGTCGCAGAGGTTTTTACAATTTTCGGTACTATGACCGTGGTCTTTATGGAAATTATAATACAAATTTTTATTTATTACACTAGGATCCGCCTTCAGCCGAGGTGGCCACTTCACATACGGGGCGTCTTTGATCGCCATAAGGATCTCGGCCTGCTTCGCGTTCGGGGGCGTGTAGTTTGTCCTCTCTGCTGTTGGAGCTCGGAAATGCTGACATGGCCTTGCCCCCCAAGCTTGGTATTTCTTCTTCTTGTTGTCACCCAGAGTTGAGGGCTTTATCTCCCTTTTTCTTTTCTCAAGGGCCTGTTCACCTTTCTGGTTGATCTCCTCCTCCATCCCTATAAACTTATCCGCGAGCTTGAGAAAATCAGTCGCGGTCTTGGGCTGATTAACAACCACATGCCACTTGAATTCCTTGTGCGTGATGCCCTTCTTGGCTGCAATGAGCCAAACTGCGGGGTCCAGGTCAGGTATTTGCAGACAAGCGTCATTGAACCGCTTGACATAACTCCGAATTGACTCTCCCTCCCTCTGGACTATGCCAAGGAGGCTCTCTTGGTGACAAAATGAGAAGTTGCGCCCAACTTCTTATTGATCCAGGCGCAAGGTTTCGGTACCATGTGCGGGCCACCCCTTTGAAGGTGGTGGAGAAAGCCACGCACATGCAAGACTCACTGGCCCTCGCCAAGTGCATCTGGGACTGGAAGGTGTCAACATAGTCATTCGGATCGAATGATCCATCATACTTATCCAACGGGGGAACTTTAAAGTCCTTGGGCATAGGAACAACAATGAGTTATGGAGATAGAGGTGATGGAACTGAGAGAAGCGGAGTAGCTTTTACTTCACCCGAGCTTACCATTTCCTTACCCTTGAGCTCGGGCAGGTCGTGCGTGGTAGCTCGGCGATGCTTCCGCTGCTTCTTTGCTGGCCCGACATTAGTACTGCCGGCCTCTTTATTACCGAGCTCGATGGGCCCAGGGAGGGGCTCGGACTGCTGCTGGTAGCTGCGAACTAAGGGGCCTTGCCTCAAATCTGCGGCCAGTACCTCAAACTGGTTTTCGGCGAGCAGAAGTTCGAATTGCAAATGCTGAGGTGACGTGGGCCTAACTGGCTAAGAGGCCCCCGACCTGACTGCAGGCTGCGAGGTAGGGGTAGCTAGTCTCTCTTTCCTGCCGTGAGACGATGCCGAGGTCTCTCCTCGACGAGAAGGACGTTCGTTTTGACGGCAAGGCTTGGCTTGCTGCGTGGCCGGATGCCGAGGAGGGAACGGCTGCTAGGCCTGAGGCAGTGGAGGAAACTGTTGTTGATACTGATACTGGGAAACTTGATACAACACTTGCTGCTGATAGAATTGAAACTACTGGAACTATTGCATTTGAGCTTGCATAGCTCGCATGCACTGCATCAGGTCTTCAAGTTGGTTTTGGCTGGTCACCGGAGGAACGATGGAGGGTTCAGTGAAGGCTGTTCCAATCGTGGAAGGAAGTGGAACGTTCACAGGGGCCACTGTCTGAGGCACATTCAGGCTGGGAACTCCGTCCGCAGAGAGGGGGACGGTGAACTGTCCAATGCAGACAGTGGTAAGTCGGGGTTGCTTCTCAGAGGTGTTTTGGTTGGCACCTCGTTCAACATTGCTGGAGGAAGCCATGGACGCTGAGTTCTGAGAGTTGCAGAGATTGGAGGAAGGCTTTTTGAAGCGTTCCCATAGACGGCGCCAAATGATGCATCACGATCCAAACATTCCTAGATGGCGGAAACCTGGCTCCTAGTTGGTGACATACAGTACATGAGACGAAGAGGAAAGTGAAGAATTCCCGGGGAGCTCGCCCAACGGGAACACTCCGATGCTAAAGTTAGAACTCTGAGAGAACTGTAGAGAATGCAAAGAGAGAGCTAAGAGTGCAGATGGCGCAAGTTCAGTACCTTTGCTCCTTGGGGATCGGGGTCCTTTTATATTGGAGATCTGTCAAATCAGACAGATCTTTCCTGTAGGTTGCCGAGCTACTTTGCACCGAGCTACCTTACACCGAGGTGCTTATGCTTGAGGCGAGCCTTAGGCAAGTATGGACAGGAGTGTTAATGGTGCTGACCCAAAGTGTTTCCACTTCGGGATACTTAGTCGTAGATCGGGGTGTTCCCTTCTCAAGTAGGAAGAGTTCGGGGCTCATTGGGAGGAGTTCAGGTCTTAAGAGGAGCTTGGGACTCCTCGCTTGGAGGGAGCTCGGGGCGCTCCTCCCTTAGAGAGAATTCGGGGTAAGCTGGATGTTACATCCTGGCGAGTTGCCACATCCACCGAGTTGTCTGGCCGGGCTCCGATGAGTTCGTTACACCGAGTTATGGCCAGGCTGTCATGCTGAGTTGTCACTTATGCCAGGATGTGTCCACTTGTCCTCGTGCTACAAGGTCGGGCCAAATCACCCTCCATCAAGAAGGATCAGAGAACCCGGGGTTGATAGCCCGACGAGGTCGCTCTGATGCTTAAGTTAGTAGACTGTTGCGAGCTAGAAAGTTTTAGAGTGTAGAGAGCTAGAGAGCAGAATAATCACGCGTACCTTGAACCTCCGGGGGTGGAGTCTTTATATAGTCGAGTCCTTGCGGGTTTTGCGGATTAGTTCTGGGATCTTCATCACAATAGGATTTGTTTCCGTGTTAGTTGGAAGATAACGCTGTCAACTGATAAGGTTCATCAATTTCACCTGAATCGGTCGGGGAGATAATGCTAGTTGTTACGCGGCGTGATCCCGTGAGGCTCAGGATCCGTTGGAGGGGTTTTCGGGATCACCACGTAGTGGCATGTCGGTATCCCCGAGCTTATGTTTTTAAGTCCCGAACTGGGTTGAGTGCCGAAGTGCATTGGCATCGAGGTGTTTTTGTTGCGATCTGGTACCGAGGCGATCTTGTCCCGAGGTGGCCTTTTCCCGAGGTCACTTTAGCCCGAGGTGGTTGGGTACCCAAGCTCGCTTTGTTGCGGACTGGTCGTGATAAACTGAGTTGTCATCTCTTGATTAGGTCGTGTCCACGTGTCCCCTCTTTACTAGGTCGGGCCAAATCACCCTTGATCAGATATCATTAAGAACTTAAATTAATTGGCGTGAAAATAGCATTGAATTGGAACCTTCTCCCATACTTTACGATTACATTATTTGCAACTGATGTTTCAAACTTTAAATTGGCTTTGAAACAACTGCATTATGATTCCCACTTCCTTGTCCATAAGTGAGATATTACTAACAAATGGGAAGAGTTTGTGAGTAGTAGATTCAAGCTCGAGTAAGAGAAATGATTTCCTCCTTTTTGTTTTTTTTTCTCATAGGCATTTATCTTTTTTCTTTCTATTTTTTTCTATTTTTATAATATTAAAATTGAATAAAATAATTCAACTAGCCACACTTTTAACTCTTTCAATTAACTCTATATTCTCTTTCTCATTAAGTTTTTTTAATTATATATGTCATTAATTATTCTATTAACTTATTTCGGTAATAATTATGTCATTAACTCACTACTTTAATAACTCATGACACTAATTATATTCCCTTCCCATTACTATATTCAATTGCCTAAAATTCATTAACTTTATCTATATATTATCAATAAAGATTAATTATATTGAAATATAATTATTCAATGAATATTACTAGGCTAAATAATCTATTTCCATTTAAAAGATAGTTAATTAATCAAGTAATTTGCATTTCAAAATAAACATTATTTACTTCACCCAATAAATAAAATTGGTGTTTTAAAAGCTAACTTGGATGCTGAATAGTTTTTGCCTCTAGGTCACTGGTAAATGATTTAACTGTTTTTCGGGTTGGATGAATTAATTCGTTATACATCAACCATCTATATATGTAAAATATAAGGTCTATTTGTTATTCTTTTTTTTTATAACTATAAGAGCCGAAAATTGAAATTTGAGGCCAAACAATTGAGATTTTTTTTTGGGGGGTATAGTGGGACTACAAAACTTGTGAAAAGTTGTCCAGAAAAAAAGATCGTTCCCTCTGACAACCTAACAAAAGGTTAAATCCTCTATAAGTTTTCAATACATTATATATTGTAACATATGACTTAATGACTTGGTCAAATGGTTCAAATGCTCATGTCAAACAAAATGGGCTTTGGGAAACCCGAAATTAGAAATAGGGTCAAGTGATGGTTTGAATGGTTAAACTATACAAGTCAACGACAAGTTAAAAACATTGAATAAAACATCATAAAAATTAGGATCTATTTATATTCCATTTGAAACTAATAAAAATTAATTAGCCATAGTAAACATAATTTAGTAAGTTACTTAAATAAAGTAAAAATAATTATATTTTTTATTATTGATAAAAATAGTTTTTACTATTATAATAACAAATATTTTAATTGGTAACAAGGAAATAGATAAATTAAAAATTAATATCAATTTAAAATTATTAGTTTTGTAGTTAATTTTTTCCAATTTAAAACCAACTTAGTTTCTACTAAAAATAAAAACTTAATATGGTTAAGTAAATTTAATAAGGATTAATAAAAACAAACATTAATGAAAATTATTAATTTTAAATATAGTTTAATTAATTTATTTTAAATTCCATCTAAAAATGGAGAAATTGTACAAATCTCCTTGGGTTTTTTAATAATCCTATGAAACTCCCATATGCTTTGACCTTAACAAAACCCCCTTATTGTTGTGAAAAAAATTGTGCAAATACATTCATTTCGTTGCAAACAAAAAAGATGCTAATGTAATGCACTGATGAGTTATTTTTTAGATACCAATTTTACCCCTAACCAATTTCATTTACATACAATTTACTAAAATACCTTTAAAAAAGGAAAATTTCCCGATTAGTACCCTATACTCTGGGCCTAGTGCCATTTTGATCCCCGAACTTTAAAATGTGACAATTCAATACTCAAACTTTTAAAATGTGACAATCCAATACTTGTCGTTAACTAGTTGTTAACCAGCCGTTAATTGGCATTTGAAAAAGACACAAATACCCTTCAAATGTTATTTAATATTATTTATCAACCATCTAAACATTGACAAAAAATTAACAGTCCCAAATCTTTGCCTTTTCCATTTAAGAAAGTTGGGTTCACATTTGAGTGGGCATCTGGTGACCCCAACTTTCTTGAATAGAAGATGCAAGGATTTGATACTATTAACTTTTTGTCAATGTTTTGGATGGTTGATAAAGAAAATTAGATGACAATCGAAGGGCATTTGTATCTTTTTCAAATGTCACTTAACGGCTATTTAACAACTAGTTAACAACAAGTACTAGATTGTCATGTTTTGAAAGTTTGGGTATTGAATTGTCGCATTTTAAAGCTATGGGAACAAAGTGGCACTAGGCCAAAAGTACAAGGTACTAATCGATAAATTTTCCTAAAAAAATATTTGCTTCCTTTTACTTCACCTAAGCCTCTTTACCTTACATCATCCAAAAAAGAGTATAGAGAAATACTATTTGAAAGTTATTTGGCAAAATAAATTAGTGGAGGGTAAAGTCGAAACTTTAAATTGTGTCTGATAATGCTTTAACAATGATAAGGATATTTTAGTAACTTCAATGTCCTTGTTACTAAAGATCCAAGGGAAATGAGGTATTTACACTTTTTTTTCAAAAACTATAGGAGAGGCCTGTGTTAGGGTCAAAACACAAAAGGTGGTTTATATAATTGTTATAAGAGGAGTTTTTTTTTATAAATGTAACTAAAAATAATATGAAAACAATAACTAACCAATCAAAATTAATAAAAAATAACATTAAGATACAAAAAATAACATAAATTTATCTAGAGCATAAGAAATTGGCCACTATCATTAAAATACTACTTGGATTATAATCAGATAAACTAAACATAACCCAAAAAATAATACTTGAATTAGACTTGAATGGATACCGCTTAATTATAAATGTCTCTAAGTTATATCATTAATTTTGCTTATAAATAAAATCCCACACAGTTCTTGACTAGTATTAGAGTAGTAAATCTGTATTAGTTGCTCATTTCTCAAGTAAGCATCATATGACAATGTATCAAAGTACTAGATGACAAGAGAGAACATGATAATTATCAAACAAAAAAGCCTGTAAAATAAAATTGGATTTTTAACGGGTGAGACCCAACGGGCTCAATTAATTAATAACTAGGCTCAGGACCATGGTTTTTAAAACTAAACCGGTAAGGGGTCTGGTTACCGGTTCGAACAGTTTGATCGTTTGACCCAAACGGCCGGTTCGTTATGACAAAACAATAAAAAAAAATTAAAAATCTTGAAAAACGGTCAAAACCATTCGAATGATTAATTGGCCGGTTCAGCGGTTTGCTGACCAAAATCAACGGTTTTGGGGGAAAAGCGGGTTTGGGGAAAAATAGAACCGGTTAGGTGACCGGTGACCGGTTTTTCCTATCCGACCGGCCAATCCCAGTCCGGTTTTGAAAACCATGCTCAAGACAATTAATTAATTAACGGGTCTATAATTTTATATGGACCCGATAATCATGTATTTGAGAGACATAAAATTGTTGGCATTTTGTTGATCAAAATGACAAAACTATCCCTTGCAAACAAAAACTATGCACACACTCTGCAATCCCAAGAGATGAAGCCTTAAGACTCAGGTGGTGTTTGGTGGGCACACGAAAAATGTTTTCTAGTGGTATCTTTAAAATTTCAAAAATTCAAAAACTACCCCACATTCTCTCAATCCAACCATAAAAACCTTTTTCGCTTTTTACCATTGTTCTTCCACTCCACATCAATGGCGACCGACGAGCTTGGTCGGTGTTCAAGCTTGAAAAAAAAAAGTAGAGGTGGATTATTTTTTAAACTTTTACATTGTTGTTCTTCCATCGTTCTCCCAATCCTTTTTTTTTCTTCATTGTTTCACTATTTTCTTATGGTTAATGTTTTGAAAAAGTAAGGACAGGCCCAATGCAGATTACTGAATTGCACCGCAGATCTATAAACATACAAAATGTTTTACATTAATGCCCGTTCGTAAATTGGCATCAATTCAAAGCTGGCACCAATCCCAGCTGAACCATCATACTCCCGTTAATGTTTTACAAACACCTACATTGCAAGTCAGTCGAGGCATGTTTTGTTGTCTTTCTTCCACAAAGGCACACCTATTTTGCTATGTTATTTAAAGATATTTTATTTATAGATTAATTTCTTCTAATAAGCACTTAAATAAGCATTCGTGACTATTTTGTCTTTCATTTTCTTTAAAATTTTCAAAATATACCCTTTGAAAGAACTTTTAAGAAAGTACTTTTATAGAAGCATTTTTACAAATGCACTTTAATAAAATTACTTTTATGAAAGCACTTTTACAAAAGTAATAAAAGCACTTTTATGAAAGCACTTTATAAAACATAAAAGTGCTTTCACAAAAGTACTTTTTGTATAAGTGCTTTTATAAAAGTGGTTTCGTAAAAGTACTTTTGTAAAAATGCTTTCCTAAAAGTGCTTTTATAAAGTGATTTTGTAAAAGTACTTTTGTAAGAGTGCTTTTGTAAAAGTACTTTTATAAAAGTGCTTTGTAAAAATGCTTTCATATCGTAAAAGTGCTTACATAAAAGTACTTTTATAAAATTCAACTAAGGATAATTTTGTAAGTGGTATTTTAAAATTCAACTAGGGATAATTTTGGAAGAAAAAATTGAATAAGTACTTATGAGCACTTAAAATACTATGCAGTTCCATGTATGTTTGATATTTTAATGACATTGCTATGTCCTTGTAATGTATTCCTATGATGTTATTTATTTATGTTCCACTATCTATTTTTGTTAATAACCAGTATTTTATAGAAATCGAAAACTCTTTAACCATTTTTTACAAAATTGAGAATTATAGTTAAATATTATAAAAAAATATCCATTGCTAATGTTTTAGTAAATAATTATCAATAAATATTTATTCTTAATAGTTATTATGGAAATTTAAAATATCAATAATTATTCAAAATTTATAGGAAATTGCAAATTATAGTTAAAAATTGTCATTTATGGAAATTATCAATTGCAATAATTGTACAAAATGATCAAAAGTAAGAATATTCGCCAAAGATAACTATTCAAAATGTTATTAAATAATTATTGAATAATTGTTGTTGTTAATTATTTAAAATAATAAAAAATACAGTTAATTATTATTAGAAATAATTATAATATCAAGATAATTATTCAAACATATTTCAATTTCCTCAATATGTAGCCAATAATTGTTGATAATTATTCAAAATAATTAAAAACTATGTTTGATAATTAAAAATAATAATTATAATATCAAGATAATAATTAAAAAAATAATCAAATCTCCTCAAAATGTTGTAAATAATTATTCAAAATTAATTTCCTCATAATGTACATTTGGAAAAAGGTAATCAATGTTTAAGATATTTATATTGGAAGATAAAATATTATGATTTTTGGAATTTTGGAAAAGAAAATTTTCGATTAACAAGTTTTGGAAAATAAAAGATAAATTAGTGTAATTTTGTAAATAGATTATTTACTAACAATTTAAACATATATTTCAATAATGTTTTTTATAAACTATTTAAACGGATAATAAATTATTAAATAGCAATTTATAAATGAATTTCAATAAAAATTAAAATTACATAAATATAATAAAATTTTCATAAAATTATATTATAGAAAATTAAAGATAATTTTGTGTACTTTTGAAAATTTAAAAAGTTGTATAATTTTCATTGTAAATTATTATTTTTGCAATTTCTAACCAAATTATTTATTACATTTTCGGGAAATTATTTTAGAAAATTATAATTTAAACCAATAATTAAACAAATTATTCCTTTACATAAATTAGTATCTTTTTCATAAGGTTTTTCCGTACTTCGCACGATCCCCACTAGTACAAAATACAAGGTTTTGCACACTACGTATTTGTATTTGTACAGTTGTACTCCTCCCAATTGAGCGTGAAAAGTTATTCCTTATGTCATGTTACGTACATGACAATCACAGAAGAAATAATCAGTGTTAAAAAAAAGAGCGCGAAAAGTTATTCCTTTACCTACCATTTATTTGTATTTTTAGTATTGATTTATTAGTATAATTATAATATTCTAGTGAAGCCCTTACAAGAGCAGACAGCAGCTGCATAAAACTACAAACGGTCTGCCGCGTTTTATCTTTTTATATCTCTTTCGGCTTCCTTCGGAAGGAAGCAAAGGAGCGAGAAGAAGCGGGAGCTCCCCTCCGTCATTGATTGTAAAATCGTCTTCCAGAACCCTAGTTTGAAGTGAGTTCTTCGCTTAGATTGCAGACTTCGATTGTTTCATTGTTTTTTATTGCTTGTTCTCATCGCCTTGGATTGAATTGGACTTTAGTACTACTACAATGTTGTCTCATTGTGGATGCTTTATTATTTATTTGAGAAACTCATGAATTTCATCTCGTGGCGTTTACATTAGTTTAGTTTAACCTCCTTTTGTCCTTTTTTTGTCTGTTTCCAGGTGGTTTGGATTGATTGTATTTGTTATGATATTCTATCTTGATTGCCTTCTGTCTTTCCAGAGAGCTTCTTTCCCTAGCTTTTTGTTTAATTCTTATTTTGTTAATAGGATTTGTTATTCACTTCGAAAGATTGCTCAAGTATCCGTGGATTTGGGGTTTATTCCTTTTATCTTATTTTGACTGCAAAAGCATCGAGTACGTAATCTGCATTCAATCTTTTTTCTTAGATATTACTTCATCGCTATTCAAATTTTCTGTTTGACGACTACCATTCTTTTTAAGACTTTTGTTATTTTGTCTATTTCTTTATTTGAATCATTTTTCATCTTTTGTAATGTTGGTCTTCATTCTTACCTCACATTGACTGCGTATGCATCTGTCTCCATGACCTGCCTCTGATTTTTTGTATCGGATAGCACCTCATTATCAATGAAATGATACGTTTTTCCTCCTCATTTCTATTAAATCATTTATACATTGGCTCACGAGTTTATAGGTTCTTTGTTGGCTTTGTTCTTCAATACATTTGCTTCTTAGTACCTTACCGTGAGTCTCAGTCAAGGATTTAAATTTCAATTTTTGGCAATGTCTTGGCATGGTTTGGTATGAAAATTTTATGGACATTTTGGTGGAATTTTGAGATCCAATCGAATTTTCATAAAGAAAAAAGAACTCTTGAATAAATCAACTAAACAATATTCATTTTATCAGTTATTTCTTTTGTTCCTTTTTTTCCTCAAAATTGATTTCTCTCTTCTTTCACATCTACTATATTTATTCCTGTTTTCTCTGTATTATACCAAGATCAAGATCACAGAAATTTCTTAGCCCATGTCTACCTCTTTTTGGTTATTCCTGGAATCAGAACAAAAAAAACCAGAATTTCAAATATTCCTACATAATTTGGATCCTTGACATTGTTTTAACCAAGTTGGATAGTAGTTATTAAAAATTAGGTTTCACTGATTAACATTGAGAATTGTGGAGATTCTCTAAGGGTTTTGTGCAAATGGAGAGAGTTGGGGTTCATGTTTAATGGAGACTTGGTCATTGTGGTTAGGGACTATAGTTTTGATGCGAGAGTCAGGATCCAGGAATTTGATTTTAGCTTTCTTTCACTGAGAAGTTTGTCCCAAAGGTTCTGAAAGGACAAGAAGGTTGAAAAAGGAAGCACAAGAGAAGAGGTCATTAGGCAAGGGAGACCAAATTCTATCATCTGAAGAGTTTTGATCCAAAATGACATTTTCTAGTTTTGATAGTAGGAGAACAAGGGAGTACACATCCGAAAGTTAGAATTACTAATTTTAACAAGATACACATGTTAAGTGGATCTTCCAGGTTAGAATGTTTGATAACAAAGTTTCAATTTCTAGGTTAGTTTTGCAGTTATAGAAAGATATCATTTACCTTCTAACTATGAATTCCTTTGATTCCTACCAACAATGGTTTATGCTTAAGAAATTTGATTTGTCAATTATTGCTGTTCAAATGTTATTTGAACTTTTCATTAGCTGTTTTAATTCCTAACTATTATCTGACTTCCTATTTTCCTTTGTGGCATGAAGAACATCTGCAATGGAGAGATCTAGTTCATGCAGTTTAGGGAATGACGATGAGGGAAGAGCCTTGGAGATATTACTTGATGCCTTTGGTGCTGTATTCTCTCTAAAAGACATAGCTGCAGCTTACTGCAAGGCAAAAAGCGATGCAAATAAAGCTGCTGAGATTCTGGTTAATTTGCAAGGAGATAGTTCTGATACTTTCGTACATCCACTCAATAATGGTTTGAGAGATACAACATCATCAGTTTCATCATCAGATGATATTTCTGAGAAGTTGACTTGTGCATATAAGGATTCCAAGACATCAAAGCCAAGAAGATATTCTGCTTCAATGGGTACTGTTTCAAGTGTCATTGGTAAAGAATATATTAGGCCCACACAAGTGCAGAGTGAATCTTGCAAAGCCACCAAACCGCTGAAATTGGATTCCAAGGATTTGCCAGAATCTGAACTTTGGCAAGAAGATGGTAGCTCTTCAACAAATGAAACAATGCATAAGGACATGGAAGAGTTTCTGTTTAGAATACTTGGAGATGGATTTCAGCTTCGTAGGGATGTTATTCAAGAAGTTCTTGGTAAGCCATCATTGTCTTATTATATTTTGAGTAGCTCACTTGGGACTATTCAAAAAGGTGCGTGCCTTTTTAAGCAAGGCGCAAAAAAATTAAAAAAATCTAAAAAATAAAAAAAAATGTAAAAAAAATAAAAAAGCCAAAAATTAAAAAAATGCAAAAAAATCAAAAAATTATTAAACATAATACTAATAAAAATATAACTGATATTTTAGAATCATTTTTTTAAAAAACCTATTATCTAAAATTAAAATACATAAACATAACATGTAAAGCATATTCAAATGAGAATTTAAAAATAAAATCAAACATATAAAACATTTTCAAGAATATAAAACCCATAATCTCTTTTCTTCTCAATTACATTACTTCAAGTAGCTAATGTGGCATATTACATTCCTGATTCTACAAGCCGCCTTTGTGCCACACCCCTCGAGGCAAGCCCAAACAAGTCCATGTTAGGGTCTTAAATTCTTAGATTTCACACAAAAAATAATGATTTTATAGTTTTAATTGCTTTTTAAGAAGATGTTTTATTAGAATGAATGACTGAACAACATTACCAAATAGGGGGTTTTGGTTCTTGTTTGAACATAAGATCTATGCTTGTCATATATGTACACACACATATACATATACATATACATATACATATACATATACATACATGTATATACATACAAGTTCAGCATTGCATTATAACAATAATGTTGTCATTTATATAAAGTATCATGGTGTGTAATGGTTAATAACTAATCAAATTGGAAATGCAGGTCTTTGTGGATATGACATGGAAAAGGTATTACATATATTCTCCTTGTACCTAGGATTCATTTGTTTTCTGACCGGTAAGTAGTCTAGATTCATTTCATATGTTATTCATATAATGAGTTGAGCATGAGCACAGAAATCTTTGGACCATTTAATGAGGGATTTCTAATTACAGTATGTATCTTGTTTAGACTATTCATTTGTGTTCTTCAGTCACATATTAAAGGTGAATGTTAGAAATAATGAATGATCAAGGTTATAGAAAGATTAGTTATGCTTGGAAGTAATTTTTCTCTGAATCAGTGCATAAGTTTGGTCTCCACCAGCTTGGTTTACTTGGACGACTGAGCTTAGCTGGTCTTGGGATGGCATCCTCCTCCCCTAGATACAGATGAGCCAGCTTTGCAGAGAACTCCAAGCTTAATCTAAACTTTGGCTTCTTTGATATAAGCTGGGTCTTGGCTGAAGTTTCTTATTATTTATTTTAAATTAAGTGCAGGTATGGCCTGGACTATTGAACATAATCTAAACCAGGCCAGGCTTGGGCTAGCATAGTGTCACGAGCAGGTTGTGGTCCGCTGTCGTGGTTCTTGTACTGGCTTATAATCTTAATAATGTAAATTTAGCATCTCATTTGTATTTTTTATTAGCAAAGAATATTTATCAACATGAAATCTTTATTTATTCTATTTTCTTAGATTGATTATGATACATCTAATTCTTATTTGTTGTTTTTCAGTTGAAAAAGTTCAATTCTTTTTTCACTTTGATTTTATATAACAAGTTTGAATTTTTTGGTGAAGTACATATTAATTTTCAAATACTTGGTCTGTGTTGAGTAATGATGTTGTTTAGTTAAGGAAGCACAATAGGCAAAAGGGTTCTTTTTTTAGTGGAGGGGTATTGAGTGCAAGGAAACACCTTTTAAATTAACAGTGGCATGCTTTGAAGCAATTCTCTTCTTCTCATTTAAAATTGTTGGTAAGGAAGTAATAGATGTGTGGAATTTGCCTTATATGCTCTTGTTTCTATCCAGGTCATACATGGCATGATACGTGCCACTTCTGGTGAAGGGAAGTTACTAATATTTGAAGCCCCAATATGTCATTTTGTCAAAAATTAAACAACCTCTACACATGAGGGGCATCTGTGGTAAAACATGAACTTCTTTCTAATAGTAGAAAACTGCTGAATCAAAGAATCTGTAAAGAAAAGAGAAATTTCTTGAAGAATAAGAGAAAGAGTGTTATGGGCCTGGGAATAGGATTTCGTCACGGGTCGGTTCACGGGGAAAACCTCCTGTTTTCCCTTGTTCCTCCCTGCTCTTGATGAACCTATCTTGGCGCCTTAATGGTGATTTGTCCAAGAGATCACCTAACTCTCCTTGCTCTCTTTCTTGACTGAAATTTTCGATGGTTTTATTCAATATTCTCAGCTCCTTAAATAGGAGATTACAAGAGATAGGAGTCCTACTTTTAGGAAGACTCCTTGCTAATTAGGAAGACTCCCTACTAATCTATCCTACTGAACTGATAATATAAGATAAGATAAGACTCCCTTAATCTATCCTACTGAACTGATAAGATAAGATAAGACTCCCTACTAATCCATACTACTGAACTGATAAGATAAGAACACTGAATAGATAAGACTCCTACTAATCCCTGCTACTGAAAGCAGATAAGTTAAGAATACTGAATAGATAAGATAGGATGAGAACACTAAATTGCTGTTGCTGAGAACACTAAATTACTGCTGCTGCTGCCGGCACCCACATCAAAGAGAAGAGAAGAAATTGAGAAAGAAAAGGAGAGCAATCAGTTCTGGTCGCCCTCCTCACTAGTATTTATACTTTTAATTAAAAAAGGGTACAGTGACTAATATGCCCTTATAGGGCGCCTAACACATAAAACTGCATATATAACTCAAAAGAACCACTGCATATATAACAACAATAACTACTAAATCTGCACAAATCTGCCCAAAAACCTCAACACTAATAAACCCTTGTGGACCCTTTGATACCTGCTAGGCTTTTGGTCTTTGGTTTTTTTCTTCCTTTTTCTTTTTCCCAGGTTCCCCTTCAGTGAAATTCTTTTTTACAAGAAAAGATGACTTGGTGTTTGCATAGATTTAACTTTCCAAAAAGTACAATATGACTTGGTGTCATCTTGGTAGAACATTCTTCTTACTGCTCCTTAAACAATCAAGACAATGGAATAAATGCCAGAGGATTGATTTCATTTTGTCTTAAAGAATTAACCCAAGTTACTCGAATTTTTTTTTGCACATTCAACTTGTAATAGTATGTTCTTTGTCATAAATGTGTGGTACTGATACTTTCTAGCATTTAAGTAACCTGTATCTTCTCAATTGGTTAAATGTGTATGCCATCTTCACTCTGCACCATGACCAAAGTATCACCAGTTTCTTCTAGACAAATAAGTTTGTACTTTCATTTACTTTATTTGTTCTAACTCAGTTAATAAACACCTTCAAGGTTGATGCCTCTAATCTTTTCATTTAGCTTACAAATTTTGAAATGTTTTTTTTTTTTTTCTTTTCAAAGAAAATTACATATTCTTTGAGGAGAGTTAAGAAAGTTTGCCTCTCCTGTTCTTGTAATTACCGTGCTTTAAAAGTCTTCTAATGAAATTCTGTTATTGATAAAAAAATACATATTGTCAACTTCTGATGTGGATGTAATTTATGAGGTGAGTTTTTCTGATTTTATGAATTTCTTCTCCATACAGAGCATGGAGAAATTACTTGATATGTCAACATCAACTTTGGAGAAGAATGATGACATTATTGGTGTGTCGGCTGTAAGGGTAAGTTTTGAGTTTCAAATGACTGCAAACTGTCTCATGCTTATTTTCTGAAGTAGTTATACTTTATCACAATAAAATCTCTGACTTTGCCTTCTTCGAAGGACTAGTTCTTTGTTTGTTTCTCTTTGCAATTAAATGTCACTTATAAATAAATCAAGGCCATGAATAGGGATATCTATTCAAAGTAATCATGTGTAGATAGTTAACAAGTCTGAAGAGTTGTGATTTTCTGATTGGATAAACAATTGTGTTACCATTGAGATCTTTATAGGAGATATGGACTGGACTTAAGGCATTTAAACCCCCATCCCCCACCCCCAAAAAAAAATCTGAACTTGAGGTTTAAAAGAATGAGTGATGGAATCTTTTCTTATTTCCAGGACCTGGCATATATTGAGTAGTGGATATGCCAAAAAATTTGATTTTGCATGACAACTATCAAGATCAATATGGGGTAGTAAACAATTCATTTTCACGCTTAGATGCGATTTGCATGTGTACCTGAATTATAAATGTCACTAATTTACCTATATGCTAGAAGAATGATATAGTCCATGAGATATGCATATATTAAGTAAAAAGAAAAGCAGTAGCTATATGACAAATTTAAAGATTTATCATCACTGAATGATTTTATAGGTTTACCTTAGCTAATGTGGAACTTGTTTCATGTGTTAATATTTTAGTAAGTGGTTATAATTTTCAAATTAAATATACAAGCAAAATATTGGTATTGGTACATTGAACCTGAAAATGTCAATGCAAAAGGAAACATTGCATTGAAATAATTGAGAGCATATAATATTCAACTTCACCTTGAAAACATTTGTCAGTTAGATTTGTGTGTGTGTTCCTTACAGAACATGAGCTTGTCTAGATTGAGCTATGGACCTGCAAAGTTATTCAATGATTTTTTATATGATAATAAGCAAATGTGATAATTGTTTGTAGCTGTTTGCGCCCTTAACTTTTCACTGTTATACCAGTTCTATTTTCTTATTTAAGTTTATCTTCCAAGTTGAAGGATAATTGTTCAAAACCAGAATTTCTCTCCCATGAAGAAAAATTGAAGACTGCGGATTTTGCACAAATGTAAGTTTGTCTGCATTTGTTAGGAACTTTTGGTTGGAGCTGGGTCTGGTATTGGGTTAATGGCCTTCTTTTTTTTTCTCAATCAAAATATTAGTATAGATGATTTTCTTCCTTTTTAATGTATTGTAGAAGGTCAAACTTGCTTTTTTCTCCTATTGAGACAGTGACAGAGCTAAAATTTCAAATGCAAATGGAGTGGAACCACATTATAGAGACAAACAAAGATATGATCTTCAGAAGGAAGTGCTAACAGCATTGTTTACTGTTCCTGAAAGACCTGAAGAAGTATCAAGAAGAGCCCGCCCACCAAGAGCAGTGAGGGGCATGAGAGGAACTAGAAGAACTGTGGTAGTTGAACCTCCAAGTGACGCACCTGGAGAACATTCAACTAGAATTGTAGAATTGCAACAAAACACTGTTGAAGGTATGTCCTTAAACAATCATAGCTGTGAAGACACACACACACACAGTAGATAGTGCTTATTAAGTCATAAATGAGAACATGTTAAACAGTAAGCATCATTTTATGTTTTCTTTTTTGTGTTTTATATGAGAGAAACCACTTTGTGCAAAAAAGAAAAAAAAAAGCGAAGAAGAAGAAGCCAAAGGTTAGGACTGTATCCAGTCTACCCTTCCCATGACCCCAGAGATATCTGGGGCCAACATTGGGTAATGACCTTTTTTATGATTTTCTGATATGTAATTATCTCCGATATGTTTGAGAAAGGTTTTTTTATGCAAGGTTTAAAATGTCGATGTCAGTGGAAATGTCGGTCATCCAAGTATAAGAAACATGTTGGAAATGTTGGAAATAGCGTATGGAAATATTGTAAAAATTATAGACATGGTAGAAACATTGTAAAATATGCAAAATATAGAATGATATTTTATGAAATGATAAATGAAGCATAGGCACACCTTTTTAAATTATTATCTTGTTTCAAATCACTAAACAAAGCTATGAAACTAAGGTTATAGACAAAAGAGTATGTTCTGAAGTTGCCCTGTAAACCATTCAGAGCTTTATGCTAGAATGAGTTAAAAGTAAAATTTGAACTCAGAAAATATACATGGTTGTAATAGATCAACCAAATAATCTACTACACAAACAAAAACTAATATTTAACTACATGTTTGAAATGAATATTGAGCTAGCTTGAAATTGTCATCATGTAAGTTAGGTGGACAATAACTTGTTACTTCACATGTCTACAATATTGTCACCAACTTATGTTATAATACTATCTCTTGTAAGTTAGGTGGACAATAACTTGTGTTCACTAGGGAATGTGTCGATTCTAGTAAAATTTCATGTCGCTACCCAAGAAAGTGGAAATGGAAATACGTTGTGGAAACTATCTCTTGTACTCTACATAGTTCTATTAGTGTTCATTGGGGAAATGTTGATTCTAGTAAAATTTCGTGTTGCTACCCATGGAAATGGAAATATGTCGTGGAAATATTAGGGAAATTAGGGACATTTTAAACCATGTTTTTTGACCCATTAAATGCATTTTATTTTAGGTTGTGGTTTGCCTTAAAATTTGGTTGGAGCCAGTGTTTTAAAAGGCATGGGAGGTGTATGTCTGGAGGCGCGCCTCCAGGCGGGGCACTCCCAAAATGCCCTGAGGCGTATGCCTCTTGCGCTTTTTTCATGAGGCATGCTAGAGGCGCACACCTCATGCACCTCATGCACATCTTATATAAAAAGACAAAAAAAAAGAAAAAAGAAAAAAGAAAAAGAAAGAGAATAGGAAAGAAAAGAAAGGAAAGGGAAAGGAAGGGAAGAAAAGATAAGGGGAAAGAAAGTGGTTTGCCACTTTGCCCCCTGCCCCTTTGGCTGGGGGGTGCGAGCTCACTTCGCTCGCTCACCTCCACCTCGACAAGACCCCCCCTTTCAACTAATATTATGCATCTTTATTCTTCTTAAAATAAAAGATTTTTATTAAAAATAAAGAAAAAATGAGATCCCCCTTCCTCTTCATCCTCATCCTAACCCCCCTCCTCTTAAGGAGGCTTACGCCTCTTGCGTTCTAAACTATGCCTCACGCCTCTAGGTAGCAGAATGCCTCACGTCACGCCTCCGCGTTTTAAAACATTGGTTGGAGCCTATCCTTTTTCATTTATTGTCCATGAAAAAAGTCCCTATCTCTTTTTATAATATTTTCTTTATGCTTCCATGAATCCATCACACTGTTTATAGGCATCAACTGAAGTCTTTCATTTTTCTGTTGCATATACAACATTTAATCAAAAAAATCAAAGTACCAAGATTTAACTCAAGCCATGTAATGTTCATCCAAGAAAGTTTCATTTTCAAGTGCCACTAAAACAGGAAAATTTGTGGAAATATTTCGGTTCAGTGGAAGTTTACAAACAACCATGAATGTGCTCCATTGTGAAACTGCATTAGAAAATATCCTCATTGCTTTTACGTTACTTTCATGATTTCCCTTGTGAAACATCCAAAATAACAATGAGGTTCTCAAATTTGCTAATGCTCTATTATGAATTATGCACCCTTGATCCTTTTGAAAACCTTATAGTCCTTCAAGCTCAAATTTGCTAATGTCCAAAACTTAAGCTTAAACTTTGTTTATTTTTCAATATAAAATTGAATTTTTTATCTTCAAAAAAAGCTTAAATTTTCGGGTCCAACTCTTGAAAAAGGAGTAAAGGACAATTGTTAAAGATAGATATCCTCATAATGAGCTTTTGCATTCCTGAAAAGTTCGAATTTGAGTAAAAGATGACAATTCTGAGAAGGCAATTGCATCTCCCAAATCTAATATTCAAAAGTAATGAAAGAATGTGAATAAGCAAATGGTTTGACTCTCTAAGGAGGTGCGCCACTGTTCTGTTGATAGTATATGCTTTCACTTGTTGCAAAGTATCCTTTTTTTGACTTTCTTGCTACCTTTTTAGTGTTTCTATATCTTATAAATTCTTCTAGATAACACCACCATAGATGAGGAGGATAGCTACGAAGTCCTTCGTAGAGCTGTTAAGGAGTATTGGGTTATGATGAAGGAATATTATAGAGCTGTAAGTAGAATGTTTTCAGAATTTTTTGTTGCCAGAAGTTTTCTTCTTAATACAGAATGTATTTCATGTTTGCAGTGCTGTTACATCTATGTGAAGAAACAAAGTTGATCTTTATCGTCTTCAAGTTTAGATGATGTGCACTGATACTATTATTTAATTTACAGGCTGCTGATGCATTTGTAAAGGGAGATCATGCTCAGTCTAATGCTCTTCTAGAGCGGGTACTGCTGTACTGCTTCTATGTCATAAACTTTAATGAATTCTTGCGCTTAGATGAATGGTATTAAATGATATGTTTTTATGTTTAAATCAGTCAAATTACATTTGCCTATGTCTTTGATTTCAATTCCCTGCTTTCTGAACCCTTTTAGCTGAAGGTTTTCACATTATTCGCCTTGTCACCTTATTCTGGCTTCCATGATTTTCAGATGTGCCACTTAACAAAGGCACATGAATGATCAATTCACAAAAGGAGTAAGCAGATGGAGTTTTAATCCAGTGTCTGCTAAAACTTCTCATTACTTTTTTGGTGGGATGGAGATACTGATATTTTTTGTCTACTATAAATATCTCTAATTTTGGGCTATATCACTTGATGCTGATATGACGTACCAGATGCTTATTTGAAATCCCAGGCATCACATGGTACTACATATTTCATATAATGTAAGATTCATTCTAGAGATGGTTTAATTGCATGTAATCAGCATAGAAAACATATTCTACAGGCAGCTGAGTTGCTTCCTAGAATTTTATACATCATTTGTGCATTCTTTAAGTGTGCATACAATTAAGTTGTGCTCATGCAGTATCCAGTATGAGTATTATTATCATACAACATTGAAACAGATTTATCGAGTTCAGGTGTCATAATCCAATGTGAGTGTTATGGAACTGGAAAGAATTGAACAGGCTTTAAACTGAATAGCTTTAGTAATCTTTGATTTGGGGAACCAATCTGGCATCCTTGATGATCCCACATCCCCGCCCCCCCAAGTTTTCACTTTTGTTCCAATCCAAACACAGCATAAAGGTTTGGCAGATTCATTTCAGGAATCACTTTTGTTCTTTGTACAGCATAAAGTTTGGCAGTTTCATTTCAGGAATCACTTTTGTTCTTTGTATTCTTGATGCTTCTGTGTTCTCTACACACAGAGGGGGTCAGGCCCGCCAAGAGGAGATAATATGAAACCTATTTGATACTTATTTATTTTCCTTTGTTTTGTTTAGTTGTATGTTTAGGAAAAGCCTTCATTAATGTAGAAAAGTCCTGACTTAAAAAGTTACTCTCTTCACTCTAATTGCTTTCTAATTTAAAAACCAATTGTAGTCTTGTTATGAGTTGGATGATTGACCCTAGTTGTCTGTTAATTTTTTTTACTTAAATTGTTTTTGTCTTCCCTTGTTTTTTTAGTTCTACTATGTATAGGAAAAGCCTTCATTAGTAGAAAAAGTCCAGACTTAAAGTTTACTTTCTTCACTCTAGTTGATTCCTTATTTGAAAAATCAATCTTAATCTTGTTATCAGTTGGATGATTGAACCTAGTTGTCTGTTGACTCTGTTCTATATAGGGCTCTACATTTTAATCTAGAATGATCCCTTTTTTGATGGATTAAATATAATCAAGTGTATTACCTATAGTTTCTTGATATCTAGTTTAATAATCTTGAATGTAGAATTTCACAAACCAGAAATTTCTTTTTATTCGTTGCCATGATTTAGTTTTAAATTAATAAAGGAATTGAATTTTCTTCGTGGGTTGCACTTGGAGGACACTAAAAGACATGATGAGGCCCACAAAAAGACACAGTAAATAATGGTTAATGTACTTTTTGGTGGACCCTACTGGGCTACCATGTTCCACCTTGCTAACATCTCTCTCTCTCTCTCTAGACATTTACCTTTTTTCATGAACTGTAGAGAACACTGATGTGGGCCCCACGGCTGTGGTCCCCACGGCTGTGGTCCCCACTGTGTTCATATGACAGCACAGCATGTACTCTTTGTTAGTTATGTCAGTGTTAGTTGGTAGTTATTTCAGACAGCTTGTTATTTCAGCTTATTATTAGTTTATTTGCCATGTAAGCATTAAGGGCAATTCTGCCTTTTCTACAATTAGCAAACATATAAATATTAAGAGTGGGGCGGCAGATTCAATTAATCAGTCCCTCTCTCTCTCTCTCTCTCTCTTTTCTAAAACCCTTGTGTACTTCTGCTTCTCCTTCTTTTCTTCTTCTCTTTTCTCCATCTGAAACCTTTTTACTTTTAGATTCAAGACTGATTGTAGTCTTGATCGACTACTTGCTATCAGAGCCAATCTAGGGTTTCTCATGTGTGTCTAGTCCAGCCGACCACATGAGAATTGCCTAGGGCTGGAAGCTTAGAAAGAACTGTTCGTTGGCTGATTCTTGGAGGTTACCAGAAGGGTTTAGCAGCTGTCCAAAGGCTTGTAGAGGCTTGGAGAGTGTTTTGGTAATCAGGAAGAATCAGAGAAGGTTAAAAGGATCAATATTAGGGTTCAGGCCAAGATTGAAGGTGGCAATCAGAGTTTTCTGGGTAAGTTTTTATCTTTCCTTGAGATCATCATCAGTCAAAGATAGGTTGGACTTATCTAGGAGGAGCGGCTGAGCTCTCCTTTATTTTCTCAGAGGCGATCAGAGTTCTCTGATTTTTTTTTAGGGTTTGTCCTTAACCCTACTACCAGATTTGACTGTGAGCCTATTTGGAAGGTGCGGCTGAGCACTGTTTCTGTTCTCACAAAGATTTCCTTAACCCTACGATCAAACCCTAAATTTGTTTCAGCATTCCGGATTGTTTTCTAAGTGAGTTCTAGACTTGTTTTGGCTTCAAAGCCTGTTTTGGGGGTGAGAACCTTTATCAAGAATTGGATTGCTTATATTCAGAACTGTCGATTGGTTTCAGATCACATCCGAACTGAGTTCATACAGAATTCTGTTTCCCTTGTTGTGGAAGACCTAGGCTGACTGTGATCAGTTGTTTAAGTGCTGTTTTCTATTACAGTAGCTCTAACAATTTTGATTACTGATTCTTAACCAAGAATGGAGTTCAAGAATTAGGGGGAAGGTGTTTTTGGGACTAGCAATTCTGGTAATATGTCTGAGACTGCATTTCAGATTACAACTGTGAGGTTTGATGGATCCAACTACTTAGAATTGGCCCAATCGGCCATGATGGCTATTAGGGGAAGAGGAAAACTTAGCTACCTATTGGGAGATGTGAAAGAACCATCCAAGGAGGACCAAATGTATACCAAGTGGGTTCAGGAGAATTACTTGGTTATGACATGGTTGTACAACTCTATGCAACCACATATCAACCGAAACTATTTGTGGGCAAAAACAACCAAGGAGATCTTGGATGTCATGAAAGAGACCTACTCCCAACCCCTTAATGTTGCTAGAGCCTATGAATTGAAGTGTGAGGTTAATAACCTCAAGCAAGGAGAGAAACCAGTCTCTGTTTACTTCTCTACTTTGAAGTCTCTGTGGTATGAAATTGACCATCTGGAAACACTTGAGTGGGAAAGTCAGAAAGATGTATAGACTCATAGAAAGCAGGTTGAGACTAATAGGGTGTTTGAATTCCTAGCTGGTCTGAATTTTGATTATGATATTGTGAGACAGCAGATACTAACAAGGGACAGTGTGTCCTTATCCCAAGCCTAATCCTTGGTGCATAGTGAAGAGACTAGGAGAAAGGTTATGATGCAGCATCAACCCTTCCCACCAGCCCTGGCAGCGGTTAAACCTAAGTCTGGGGGTGATATAGAAAGAGATATGAAGAAGGAAGATGAGCGGGATCTAGTGTGTGAACATTGCAAGAAACCCAAGCATACTAAAGACACATGTTGGAAACTGCACCCTCATATAGTCCTAGCAAAACTGAGGAACAAAAGGGGTAATGCTCATATGGCTGTTAATACCAATTCTGCATCCTCATCGGGCACAAAAGGCACGCCCCTAGACACCCTAGCTGCTGTTCGGGCTGCCCTAATACAGTTGGAAAAGGAGGTTGGGAATTCAACTCAGTCATCTCAGTCATCATCGGCTCCTGCTACATCAGCCTTTGCTCAGTCAGGTACTCGGGCCTCAGCTTACCATGCTTCAGCTCCAGGTAACACTGAACATTGTTGGGTRATAGACTCAGGTGCATCTGACCATATGACTAGCTTGCCGTCACTGTTCACTACCTATCACTTATCTTCTGGTAGAGATAAAGTGTCCATTGCTGATGTTTCCCTTGTTCCCATTTCTGGYAAGGGAGACATCAAGTTGTCTAATACCATTTCCTTATCCTCAGTCTTGCATGTCCCTAAGCTTGATACTAATTTGCTTTCAGTTAGTAGTATTACAAAACATCAGAACTGTTCAGTAACTTTCTTCCCTGACTGATGTGTTTTTCAGGACTTGGAGACAAGGAAGGTGATTGGGACTGGCCGTGAGACGAATGAGATCTATCTGCTTGGAGAGAGTTCTCATTGGAAAGATCATGAAGATAAGAATTCTTTTGTTTCTTAGTCTGTTAGTCCGGTTATGCTTTGGCATAATCGGTTAGGTCATTTATCATTTCGGTCTTTGAAGAGTYTGTTTCCTAATTTGTTTGAGTYWGTTCAAATGTCAAATTTGAGATGTGAGAGTTGTGATCCTACAAAGCATTGTAGAACATCTTATTCCTTGAGTAATAAAAAAAGTAGTAATTCTTTTGATGTTGTGCACACCGACGTTTGGGGTCCGTATCACATTCCTTCTATGGGGGGTATAGATATTTCTTGTTATTTGTTGATGACTATACTCGTTTTTCTTGGGTTTACCTTATGCGTTCTCGAGATGAGGTTCTTGTTTTGACCTAGACCTTTCATCAGATGATTTTAACCCAGTTCGGGGTCAAAATCAAAATCCTCAGATCTGATAATGCGAAAGAATACTTCACCAAGCCATTAGCCTCTTATCTGCTTG
This sequence comes from Nelumbo nucifera, assembly GCF_000365185.1. Next base: position 607,817 of record NW_010729246.1, on the reverse strand, counting down.
ATCATGGGATTATTCACCAGAACACTTGTCCTTATACATCATAGCATAATGGGGTTGCTGAGAGGAAGAATAGGCACATTTTGGAGGTGGCTAGAAGCATTATGTTTACCTCCAATGTGCCTATCCGTTTCTGGGGCGATGCTATTCTCACAAGAGTGTATCTCATTAATCGGGTTCCTTCACGGGTTCTTGACATGAAGCCTCCGTTTACCCTTCTATACCCAGATGAAGAATTATTTACTGTTCCCCTTAAAACCTTTGGTTGCACCTAATTTGTTCAGATTCTTGGACCTCATCGTTCCAAATTTGACTCTAAGGCCTCCAAATGCATTTTTCTTGGTTATGCACACACTCAAAAGGGTTATTGCTGCTATGACCCTACTTCCTGAAGGAGATTTGTCTCGATGGATGTTACTTTCTTTGAGGAGGTCCCCTATTACTTTAGGGTTTCTCCTCAGGGGGAGAGTAGTGAGAATGGGGTTTTTTTTGCTCAGGGGGAGAGCAGTGAGAGTGGGGTTAACTCATCTGAAGTTCCTTTACCCATTCCATTAAGTGATGAGGACTGTAATGGGGAGGGTTGTCAGAGGTGTTAGGACTTGAAAGTCTATCACAGGTGGTGATGGCAAGTTGATTTTGGTCATCAACAGTCCAGGCCAGCCCCAGTTCCTTCTGCGGATCCGGATCGAAGTCCCACTGAGATACCTTCCACTGTTGCTACTTCACTTTCTTAGGATGACCTTGACCTCCCTATTGCAGTCCGTAAAGGGAAACGACGTTGCACCACATCCATAGCTCACTGCGTTTCCCAGTTTCTGTCCTATGATCGCCTGTCTCCCTCTTACAGGTCCTTTCTCACTTCCATTGTTGATATTCCTATCCCCAGAACAGTGCAGGAAGTCTTGTCAGTTCCCGAGTGGAAAGATGCAATGAAGGTTGAAATGGATGCCCTTTTGAGGAATAATACTTGGGAGCTAGTTGACGAACCCAAAGGAAAGAAATCGGTTGGATGTAGATGGGTATTTACCGTGAAACATAATGCTGATGGTTCCATTGAAAGGTATAAAGCCCGATTAGTTGCAAAGGGATTTACTTAGACTTATGGTATAGACTACTTGGAGACTTTTGCCCGAGTAGCAAAGATGACCATTATTCGAGTTCTGTTAGCCCTCGCAGCGAGTTATTCTTGGCCTTTGCTCTAGATGGATGTTAAAAATGCCTTTCTAAATGGAGACTTACAGATGTTACCCCCTGGATTTTATGATGCAGAGACAACTAAGAAGGTTTGCCGGCTGAATAAAACCTTGTATGGACTAAAGCAGTCCCCTAGAGCTTGGTTTGACAGATTCAGACAAGCCCTTGGAAAATTTGGCTATGTACAGGCCCAGTCAGACCATACATTGTTCTTTAAAAGAGTGGACTCTTCTTTAACCTTGCTTGCTGTATATGTGGATGACATTGTAGTGACAGGGAATGATAATAGTGAGATTGAGTCCCTCAAACAACTCCATCAAGAGTTTGAGGTGAAAGATCTGGGTGCACTACGATACTTCTTGGGTATTGAGGTTGCTAGATCTAAACATGGGATCTTCATTTCTCAAAGGAAGTATGTTCTAGATCTGTTAGCAGAAACTGGAAAGTTGGGTGTCAAGTCTGCAGATACACCCATTGAACAAAATCACAAGATCAATGCAGAAGGTGGAGAGCCTCTTGAAGACAAAGCCATGTTCCAACGGTTGGTTGGGAAACTCCTATATCTTTGTCTTACCCGACCAAACATCAGTTATGCAGTCAGTGTTATCAGTCAATACATGCATTCTCCTAGAACTACTCACCTTCTTGCAGTTGAGAGAATATTAGCATACTTGAAGAGATGTCCGGGTAGAGGTATATAATTCAAGAATAATGATCACATGAAGATAGGGGTCTATACAGATGCTGATTGGGCTGGGAGTGCTGATGACAGGAGGTCTACCTCTGGATATTGTGCCTTTGTAGGAAGTAACCTTGTCTCTTGGAGGAGTAAGAAACAAAATGTTGTTTCTCGCTCTAGTGTTGAAGCTGAATACAGATCGATGGCTAATGGAGTGGCTGAAGTCATTACTTGAAGAGTTGGGTATTGATTATGAGAAGCCTTTGATGCTGTATTGCGATAATCAGGTTGCTTTTAATATAGGTCACAATCCGGTACAACATGACAGAACTAAGCATATCGAAGTTGATCGACATTTTGTCAAAGAAAGGGTTTCATCTCAAGAAGTGTGTCTCCCGTATATCACCTCCAGCATGTAGCTCGTAGATCTTCTCACCAAGGCTGTACCAAGGAAGAAGTTAGAGGCAGACCTATGCAAGTTGGGAATGACAAATATCTATTCCCAACTTGAGGGGGAGTGTAGAGAACACTGATGTGGGCCCCACAGCTGTGGTCCCCACTGTGTTCATATGACAACACAACATGTACTCTTTGTTAGTTATGTCAGTGTTAGTTGGTAGTTATTTCAGACAACTTGTTATTTCAGCTTATTATTAGTTTATTTGCCATGTAAGCATTAAGGGCAATTCTGCCTTTTCTACAATTAGTAAACATATAAATATTAAGAGTGGGGTGGCAGATTCAATTAATCAGTCCCTCTCTCTCTCTTTTCTAAAACCCTTGTGTACTTCTGCTTCTCCTTCTTTTCTTCTTCTTTCTTCTTCTCTTTTCTCCATCTGAAACCTTTTTACTTTTAGATTCAAGACTGATTGTAGTCTTGATCGACTACTTGAACTAACTTCTTTTCTTTGATTTACCTGTTATTTCAATATTTTTTCTCTCATTTGAACCCTAGATCTCCTTAATCTTACAATCATAGCCTTTTCAACCATGCATTTTAATCAGCTATGCATTTTTCTTATGTTTGTAGTTCAAAGACTTCAAGTTATACTTATATCCAAATATCTTACAACACACACACACACATGCTAGTGTAGGGGCACGTGCTATGCACATATGCAAGTAAAGGGTAAAGTATAAGTTGACATTTATATATCTATCAAATTATCTGCAAATTTCCTAGACTATTTTCTCATGAAATTAACTTCTCATACACATCCCTTTACTATGCACATGTGCAAGTAAAGGGTCAAGTATAAGTTGACATTATAAAAACTGTTGTGAGGATTATTTAACTGTTATTTTATAGTTGCTGTTAGTGGTTGTCCTCTTAAGATGCTGTCAATTAGTTATTTTCTTTCTTTCTTATTAGTTTGTTTCTAGGAAGTGCTGCCAGGGGCATACTTGTAATTTCCTTTATTTTTATATTAAGTTAATATAAATAATGAACTGGCGGCAGCCAGAAGTAGGTTTTCTTTTTCTCTCAATCGTATCTTCCTCTTCTCTTTCTCTCTCTCTCTCGTCTCTCTCTCCATGAATGATTACATGGTACCAGAGCAAGGTTCTGGGCTATAAAAGAATTTCGGTCTCTCCTATTTGAACCTGCTTCGTCCTCTTTTCCTTCTTTGATTTCTTGAATGTGGAAGACAGAAAAATCCTAGCAGACTACTTGCATCTCTTCCTTTGGGTTCTTCCTTGGTCGTAATATCAAGGAAACCCTAGTCGAAGAAGGGCGATGCAGAAAGAGACTCCCCTTCTTTTCTGTTCGATGCTGTGAAGCCAGTTTCTGGTTGGCACCTTCGTATAGGTGCTGGACAGGGTATGTGTTCTTGTTTTTTTTTGTTTTTGGCCAATGGTGTGAAGGCCTTATTCCTTGGTTCTATACATTCGTTTGGATGTTGGATTGTTAGACTGTATGGGCTGTAGTCGGACTGATAGTATACTATTCTAACGTCTGCCTTGGTTGGTGTTGGACTGATTCCCGGGCTGGTTTAATGACTGAACCATCACAGAGTTGATTTCAACAGTTTTTTGTTGTCTTTTCCACATCCCAGAAGTAAATTTTTTGAGGGTTGGTATTCTGTTTGTGGCTGTTGTGTAGTTGTGTGGGATTTGGATTGATTTCAGCAGTAATCTATGGCAAACTATGATTCAACCTCATCGGGGGTTACACYGACCCRCAACACAGCTGGTATGGGAGGTGAAAACMTGATGTTTCCCATGCCCATTACCCCTTTAAATGGTCTAAACTACCTGGAGTGGGCTAAAAGTGTAAAACTTTATGTAACGG
>NW_010729246.1:584699-599797 GCF_000365185.1 Nelumbo nucifera | reverse complement strand
GAGTGGGTATTGCACATTTGTGGGAGGAAACCTAGTGACCTGGAAAAACAAGAAACAAAGTGTGGTAGCAAGGTCAAGTGCTGAAGCTGAATATAGAGTTATGGCACATGGGGTGGCTGAAGTCCTTTGGCTAAAGAATCTTCTAAGGGAGCTTGGAGTTGTTGCTCATAATCCTATGTCTCTTTACTATGACAACAAGGCAGCCATAAACATCGCCAACAATCCTGTCCTACATGAGAGGACCAAGCACATTGAGGTGGATAAACATTTCATAAGGGAAAAATTGGAAAAAAGAGAAATCTGCATCCCTTATGTCAACTCCAAGGAACAACTCGCTGATGTCCTCACAAAAGGGCTTCCATACTCGCGATACAATGAGTTATGTGACAAGCTGGGCATGATAGACATATTCAGCCCAACTTGAGGGGGAGTGTTGTGAGGATTATTTAATTGTTATTTTATAATTGCTGTTAGTGGGTTGTCCTCTTAAGATGCTGTCAATTAGTTATTTTCTTTCTTTCTTATTAGTTTGTTTCTAAGGAGTGCCGCCAGGGGCATACTTGTAATTTTCATTCTTTTTATATTAAGTTAATATAAATAGTGAACTGGCGGCGGCCAGAAGTAGGTTTTCTTTTTCTCTCAATCATATCTTCCTCTTCTTCTCTTTCTCTCTCTCTCCATGAATGATTACAAAAACAAATTTAACTTTTTGGACTTGCAAGTAAAGGGTAAAGTATAAGTTGACATTATATATCTATCAAATTATCTGCAAATTTCCTAATCTGTTTTCTCATGAAATTAACTCTTCATACACATCCCTTTACCTGATTCCTCTGTATACTTGATTGCTCTCTGCTTAATTGAAATCTGTTAGCAGTTAGCTTTCTGCATTGTTGTAACGCTTGATGTTAATTCCTGGTAATCTGCATCCGAAGCTGTTTCTGACACTTAACATTTATATATAATTGATTGCCCACTATTACATAGTTTTATATACTTCTTTGTCATGACTCATGAGTGTGATGTTTAGGGACAATTTTACTACAGCAAGGCCAGAGAAGCAGATGAAAAGTCTTCTCAAAAGATACTTGAATCCAGGTTCGAGCATGTTGGGCCCTTCAATTTATTTTTTATTTCTTTGATATAAAATTCTAGCAGATATATTTACATTCTATGTTTGAGTTTATTCTCAGACCTGAGGAGACTCGATCAGATTTGTCGATTGATTTGCATGAGCATGATGCCAAGGAAGCAATACGGCTTCTCAAGGTTCATCTTACTTCACTTTCTGGAATTCCAGGCAAGCAATATTTCTCATAGGTCTCACCTATTCCCAAGATGAGTTCATAAAATAACATGCATATCTTGCCTTCCATCAGCTTTTCAATACCTTAAGGTTATTGTGGAAACCAATGCTGAAGATACCACAAAAGGGGCTCGAAAACGTTTGGTATGTCTGGCTATTCTGTTGATTTTCGTTAGAAGTTTTAATTGTCTCAAATTCTGTGGGAATGATATATTGACATAAGATAAAATGCAATACACCATTCATGTGGTTTGTTACATTCTTATGAATGGGCAATCTTCTGGGAAGAATAGGAAAAAGAAAAACACTTATAGTGCATCAATCAATTAATTTGTTATATTTTTTTCGAGTTGTAATTTTCTGGGAAAAGTGAAAAACAAGAAAAAGAAAAACTTGTTACAAGTGAACACTGAACTGTTTATTCTAAAATCAAATAAAAATCTTGGTTCCAGACAGAATATCAACATTTTGTTCATATCATATAGGGCAATGTTTCGTTGACATCATCTTGTCAATCTTCCCATTAGAACTGTTATCATCGAATTGTCATTCTGTTTAACTTTATTTATCCCCTTGGTGAAATGAAAGTGGTTTTCTGTCTAATATATTTTATGGTCTAGGGCAAGGATTAAAATATCAACACGTACGCCCGATACGGGGCGTATCGTATCGGTATCGGTAGGGGAGGATATGAGATACGCCGTGACTGGCACTGTATCGTACCAGTCATGCATATCGGTCCGATATGCCACCGTATCGACACGTATCGCATTGTATCGGTCGAACCCGCATTTAATAGTAAATTACTTCATTAGAAAAAACCAGTTAACATGATTCGATCCCTGAAACCCGAGTCGCCTAGCGTCCAAGAGTGCAAAGACCTTCACCATCAAGCCACCTTCTATTTCGTGATAACAACTGAAATAAATTATTCCTTTATTAACATTAATGCTTACATTTAATCTAAACAAGTAATATATTCAATAACTCCAAGTACAAATAAAAAAGAATAATATTCAAAATTATTATTTTATAAACCAATAAAATACTTTAATACTTTATACAAATATATATATATATATATATATACAAATAAATGTAAGTATTACTTTAATACTTTCCAAGGATTTTTAATTTCAATAAATTTATACAAATAAAAATATTATTAATAGAATAAATACTTTATTACTTAAAATTAGTTATGTAGACTTGATAAATTATAATAATTATTTTATAAATTATTAATTAATATTTTAATTTGTATTAAATAACAATGTATTTATTATTTACAAAGATAAAATATTGTTTACAAAATATTTGAGAATATAATATAGATTGAATCTATCAAATCCACTAATCTACATTTATATAAAAAATTTTTCTTTTTTGTTTTAAAAAAGTTCATAAAAATAAAAATATTAATAATGGAATAATTACTTTAGTAGTTAAAATATATGAATTTTCATATGATATGCGTCTTCAAAATTTTAATAGATTTGATATATTTTAAGTTAAGATTATATATTTTTGTAAATTATTAATTGATATTTTCATTTACATTTTATATAAACATATTTATTGTTTACAAAAATGAAAGTATTATTTACTGAACATTTGCAAATTAATTTTTAGTTGATTTTTTTGTTGATGTTAAAAATTGAAAATAGTAAAATAAAAATAATTGAAATAGAATAGTTGCATATGTTTCTTGCTTTGGATTTTAATAAAAATATAAATTGATGCATTATCAATAAAATTGTATAATATATATGCATCCCGTTATATTAATAGTAATATATTTCTTCAAATATATCATTAAAATATACAATTCTTATGTATTTATACATTATTTATAGTTATTTTGACATTAAACTTGAAGTTATTAATATAATTATTGAATTTGTATGCATTTTCTTAGCGTATCCAAACATTTCCATATTTTTTGTCTGATGCGATACCCGATACCGATACTTTAATCCTTGGTCTAGGGCCTCTAGGCTTTAGGAAAATGGCTTTTGTGAATAATGTCTCCATGGAAAATGGTTATGGAGATTTCCTAGAGAGGAATTTGGCTTTTGAAGGAAGATTATTGCAACTAAATTTGATGAATCTATTCATGGTTGGGTTTCTAGACCACTATCTTCTACTTATGGTATTAGTTTTTGGGAAGTATCATGGTGTAAGGACTGCAATGATTTTGCTGCACTTGTTGGTTTCAAACTCAGTGATAGCTCTAGATTGAGGTTTTGGGAGGATGGTTATAGCAGTTTTGGGATGTTCTGCTATATTGGTCCTTTGTCTCTATCAAGTCCCACTACTAGTGGGTATAACCATCATTGTTTTTTTTTTTTGATCAGCAAAAAACTTTCATTAATAACAGAGAAATTAAGTTACAATAGATAAAGATTGCAGAGGAATAAACTGCAATCTCCAACAATTAGTTACAATTCTGCCCAATACAATGAAGATCTATTTGCCCCTTGTTTTGCTAGGGTATCTGCCATCCCATTTGCATCCCGTTTGACCCAACCAAACTGAGAGTTGAACTTCCTTGCAAGTGTATCAATATCTCTGAAGATAAATTTGAGCTTCCAAGGTACTGATGTGATGTTTTTGGCCCAAGAGATAACCAATAGTGAGTCTCCTTCTATTTCTAAGCCTGTTGTTCCTATCTGCTCAGCCATCTTTAAACCTTGAAGTAGGGCTAGAGATTCAGCTTGTATTGAGTCACCAAAACTTAATGGTCCTGAGTAGAGTGCCATCACCACACCCAGATGATTTCTAACACACCCCCAATGCCTGCCCTTCCTGGGTTGCCAGGAGAACTCCCATCAAAGTTCAGTTTTAGGTTGTTCAGTGCTGGTGGCTTCCATTCCATGCTTACAAGTACTTTGGGTACATTTGTTTGTGCTACTTCAGCCCAATTTCTTAGTGTCTCATTCGTGGAGTAGTTTTTGAATATCTCCATGGTCTTCACCCAATGTGCAGTTTTGATTTTTATGGCTTCAATAACTTCCTCCTTTGTTTTGCTTTTTCCTGAAAAGATTCATAGGTTTCTTTCCTCCCATATAGTCCATACTGTAGCTGCTCTTATTGCCTTCCATACACACTTTCCTCTTTTCTTTTGTTGACATAGGAAAGAGGGGCTGAATAGACTTACCACATCCTGTGGGGGAGCCCATCTGCATCCAAAGAGAGAACAAACACCATTCCAAATACCAGAAGCAAAAGAGCAGGATAATAGTAAGTGGGTTAGGGTTTCACCACATCCCAAACAAAGGACACACACATGAGGAGAGAGGCAATTGTTTGACCTCCTTTTCTATAGCACATCACAAGTGTTTATCTTCCCTAGGAACACTTCCCAACAGAAAGCTTGTACTTTTGGAGGGATCGGTTTAGACCTGATTTCTCTCACTGGGAAGTTCACCCCCATAGGATCAATATAAGTGAGCAAACCAAAGAAAGATGCACATGAAAACAAACCATCAGAAGTTGGGGACCAAACTCTACAATCAGCTATAGATTGGTCCAAGTAGACCCTCTCAAGTGTTGAAATCAACAGCACTAGAGGCTCACTCATTTTCCCTCAACCCTCTTCTAAAACCAAAAGCCCAAGAGATCCCCGATTCTGAAAGCACACCAAGCCTAGCAACAGGTTTGTTTTTATGGTTTGATAAAGAGTAGAGGTCTGGGAATTTGATCATAAGAGGCACATCCCCAACCCAAAGGTCTTCTCAGAATAAAACTTTGTTGCCACAACCAACATCAAACCTGATAAATTGAAGAAAGGTTGGATATACCTCAAGGATTGCCTTCTAGGGAGAGGATGGAGCTGCATTGGGGGCTAATTTTGCATCCCAGCCATTATCTGCCTCACCATGTAAGCTTTTTTTTTGATGAATCACCATGTAAACTTTTAATGACCCTGTGCCACAACCTTTCTTCTTCACAAGGGAATCTCCACAGCCATTTCCCTAGAAGGGCCTTGTTTTTCTTTACTAGGTTCCCTATACCTAATCCACCCTGTTCCTTAGGGTAACAAACTTGCTCCCACTTCACTAAATGATCTTTCTTTTCATTACCTGGTTCCCACAAAAAGTCTCTCATAATCTTCTCCAACTTCCTAGCTATTTTCACCGGGATCTTAAAGGTGGAGAGGAAATAAGTGGGTAGGTTTGCTAGGGTTGATTTTATCAAGGTGGTTCTTCCCCCCAAGGATATAAAATCAAGGTGGTTCTTCCCCCCAAGGATATATAATTTCTCTTCCACATTGCCAACTTCTTCATGAACCTCTCTACCACCGGTTTCTAGAAACTTTCAGCTTTCAGATTCCCACCCAAGGGCATACGTAAGTATTCTAGAGGCCAATTTTTCATTTCACAACCTAGCAGATTTGCCATGGTTTGGATGTCACCCCCTTCAATGTTGATTCCAGTTACACAACTTTTTCTCCAACTAACTTTCAATTTGGAGGCCTGTTGAAATTCATTCACCAATCTTTTCAGATTCCTTAAACTGGATTCATCACAACTTTCACAGAAAATGATTATATCATCAGCAAATTGCAGTTGAGACACCACCACTTCTGATCTACCCATCCTCCAACCTTTAAACTGGTTTTCTTGATCAGCTTTGGTGATTTGTCTACTCAAAACCCCAACCACAAAGGTGAATAAGAATGGGGATAATGATCACCCTGTCTTAGTTCTCTTTTAGCCTGGAAGAAATCCTTTGCTACCCCATTCATCATAATAGAAAAGTGTGTTGAGCTAATACATTCTTTAATCCACATCCTCCACCTTTCACCTAGTACAATTTTTTCCATTAAATTCAATAGGAAGGACCAATCCACCATATCATAATCTTTTTCAAGGTCCAATTTACAAATCAAACCTTTGCCACCTTGTTTTCTCTTAGCTGCCATGCACTCATTTGCCACCAAGATTTGATCCACAATTTGTCTCCCTTCTACAAAAGCTCTTTGGTTCTGAGAGATAACATAGGGCAGTACAGTCTTCAACCTACCAGCCAGGACTTTAGCAATGATTTTCTACAAGCTACCCACTAGACTTATTAGTCTGTAATCCTTGGGGGTTTTGGCCTCCTTTTTTGGCACTAAAGCATTAAAAGTTGCATTTGCTCAAGGCGATAATTTTCCTTCTTGATAGAACTCTACAAATACATCCATTAATTCACCTTTAAAAATTTCCCAACAATCCTGATAGAAAGCCATTGAAAATCCATTTGGCCTCAGAGCTTTAGACCTATCCATTGAGAATATTGCTTCATGTATCTCTTTAATAGTGAAAGCTCTTTCTAGGAGGTTAACTTCGGATTTTGGCACTCTGTCCCATTGAAAATCTCCCAATTCTGCAATGTTTTCATCAAAGGATGTTAGGATTGACTTAAAATGATCCACAAAGCATCTTTCAATTTCCTCTTTTGTAGTTATTACTCTTCCATCCACATCCATATTGGAAATTTGGTTTTTCCGTCTTCTCTTGTTTGTTAGGGAGTGGAAAAATCTGGTATTTCCATCCCCTTCTAGAAGCCATTTACATCTAGATTTTTGCCTCCAAGAAATCTCTTCTTTTCTTAGAATCTCTTTGTAGAGAAGATGGGCCGAATGGCCCATAGGCTGTTTATCCTTTTTTATCTTTTATGTTCTTTGCTGTAATGGGCCTTAATTTGGGCTTTATTCTCTCTTATGTTATGTCTTTTTAATTTTCTGCACAACTAGGGGCTTCTCTGTAAATTACTAAAGTTTAACTTAATGAAATAGAATTAAGGGAGTAAGAGAAGAGATTATGTTTGAAAGTCTCTCTCTGAACCCAAGTTGCCGCCACCTTCTTCTTCTTCTTCTTCTCTCCTCTTGAACTCTGATTTCTGCTACTTTCTTTTGAATTTTTGCAACTTTCTAAACAGTCCTTTCTTCTCAAAAGGCTGTTTTTCTTCTTGGTATCAGAGTAGGCTCGTTTTTCCCTTTTTTTTCTCCTTTTTTTCCCATACACAACTGTTTTTCTTCTTTGTTCCACTCCTTGACCTTTTCCTTGAATCTTTTCAGTTTCTTAGAGAACCTCACCACTTTGTTTCTAGCCCTTATCCCACCTTTTGACCACCATTCTTTTATCTTTTGCAAAAAGTTTGGAACTTCTAGCCACATGTTTTCAAATCTAAAAGGTGTGGGGCCTTCAATGATATTTTCTTGGTAGAGGCTTAAGGAGCAATTATCAGATGTCACTCTAGGTAGGGCTTTCAGTGTCAATGTTCCCTACAACTCTTCCCAATAAATGGAGAAAAGGAATCTATCCAGTTTTGAGCACACTTGATTTTCTTGGAGATTTGACCAGGTGAAAGAGGCCTGTAACAAGGTAGGTTCTTTTAGTTTTAGGGACGCAATCAAGGAATTAAAGTGTCTCATACTAGTTGTTAAGGGCTGGTTGGGGTTGTTTGTCTCATTTGTATGTCTTATTACATAGAAATCCCCACCCAAACACCACAGACCCTCCCAAATGCCTTTGACTACAGCTAGCTCTTCCTAGAATGTGTTCTCTCTATATGAATTCGGCCCATACACATTAGTCAACACCCACTCCTTACCATCACTCACCCTTTTGGCTTTTATTGATACTGAGTATTGTCCTATGAATTCCTCCTAACAGTCAACTTCCTCATTCTTCCACATTGTAAGGATCCCACCCAAGGCACCCCATGACGGGGCAAAGGACCAACTTAGACCCCTACTACTCTAGATACTTTCTTATCCACCTTCTGTCCAAATCCGAAAGCTTTGTCTCCTATATCACAACTATAACCGATCTCTCTTTTCTTAATACATTCCTAATGATTCTCCTTTTCTTTTTACTTCCTAAACCTCTTACATTCTAATAAAGCATCTTCATTCCACTCTTTTTTTTTTCCCTCAACCCAAACTCATTTCCAATTCCTATTCTCCTCTTTTCTTCCCTCTTTTCCTATTTGCAGTCTTCTCATAGGACACACCACAAGCTAGCCATTCCACCTCATTCATTCTCTTTCTTTTTTTATCATCTTCTGCCTCCTTTCTAAGATATACCTTTCCTTTGGAAAACTTCCTTTTGGCTTCTTTTTGTTCCTCTCCTTTTACTTTGGGTGTCTCTCTACAACCTTCTTCTCCCTCATCTAAACGACATACTTCCTTTTCCTTCTCTTGAGTACTTGCAACAACTTCATTTCCCCCAACATCCTTCTCCAACTCCATCACATAAAACAATTTCTCCCTTATAACAAAAATTGCATTTTAACACTCCCCCTCAACTTGGAGCATATATATCGTACAACTCCAACTTGTTACAAATATATTTCATCCGAGCACCACTCAAGCCTTTAGTAAACAGGTCAGCTAGTTGATCTTCATACTTCACATGTGGGGTAATGATTTCTCCATTAACCACCTTTTCTCTAACAAAGTGACAATCCACCTCTGTGTTTGGTTCTATCATGATACACTGGATTGGAGGAGATATAAATAGCTACTTGGTTGTCACAAAATATAGCTTCATGGGAGTTGTGAGTAATGTTCCCATCTCCTGTAATAGTTGTTTCAACCACACCAACTCACATGTAGTGTGGGCTATGGCTTTGTACTCGGCCTCAACACTACTCCTAGCCACCACATTCTGCCTTTTGCTTTTCCAAGTGATCAAAATCCCTACCAAAAACGTGTAGTAACTAGTTGTTGATTTCTTGTCATTAATTGACCCTGCCCAATTAGCACCTATGTACCCTTCCAAGGAAAGTTCTCTTCCTTTCTTATACAACCCTTTACCTAGAGCACCCTTTAAATATCATAGAACTCTAACAAATAACAATGCCTTCCCAATGGATTGTCCTTAGGTTCTGCATGAATTGGCTCAATAATCCAACACTGAAGGAAATGTTTGGTCTTGTGATGGTTAAATAAACCATTTTTCCTACTACTCTCCTATACTGTCCAGGAATAGCTAGCCCCCACCCCTCACTATTAGACATCTTCACATTCGGATCTATAGGGGTATCCATAATCCACTGGCTTTGCCCCTAATAGAACAGTTTCTTCTAGCAAGTCAAGTACATACTTTCTTTGTGAGAGAGATTCTCCACTTTGACCTTGTTACTTCTATGCACAGAAAACATCTCAAGTGCCCCAAGTCCTTAGTCTGGAATTGGCTTTGTAAGAACTGTTTGAGCTTTTCAATGCCATGCTCATTACTTGTCATAATAATGTCATCAACATAGACTACCAACACAATCTTCCGAGAGGTAGTATCTCTACTGAACATTGAATGGCCAACCCTACATTGTGTCATCCCAAATTGTTGTACTACACTACTGAATCTCCCAACTGCTAGATAGTGTATGCCCTTAGCTCTAATCAGCATGATGTACATTATGACATTTATCGTAAATGAATAAAGTGCATATTTGATTCATGTTATTATGGTGTGTTTCTGTGTAATACCCTTAAATTGGACACATATGAGACTCGTGTTAGTTTAGAATCTTCACAGTCGTTGGATAGATCTGGGGAGATTTATCCTGTCAAGGCTGACACTGATGTATTGCCAATTTGGTTGGGGTGGCTTGTCTTATCTGCCAGGGTGAGACCTGAGGTACATGCAGTGGGGGTTTTCTTGAAACCCTGAACCGGACCAAAATTCTAGTATTGCCCTGGACCTTGGAGATAAATGGGCAAAACTGGAATGTTACACCTGACCCCTAGACTCAATTATGATACTGCACTAGGTGTCGGATCGGGCTGTCTTTGATATGCCAATCAGTCAGATCCTTAGAGGGGGTCAAAACCTGGGTATGTTGGGACAGTTTGAGAATTCATCTGAGTGGGTGATCATAGTGACAGGATCAACCCCTTTGTCGGACAAAGTGAATGATCGGGGATGCACTCTCTTTGATGGAAACCTAAAACTATCGGTAGTTGATTTCAACCATTGAAAATTGTTTTTGCAAAATGTATTTATATAAAGATATACATACATATATATTATGGTTTCAAAATGTTTGTAAAAGGTTTTAATTCCCGGGATCCATGTGAGTAGAGAGTGCAACACTATTCCTTGCAGCCGAGGGAGAGGTCCTCTCTCGTCGAGCAGTGTTTGATCATTATGGCCTGAGAGGTTAAGTGTAAGACCATTGAGGGTAATACTTGATGGGCTAATCTTGTATCTGCCCACAGTCCTTGGGTTTTCATAAGGTGACTGGACCCAAGGGCCATTTAGTGTAAATGTTGGGCCCATTAAGAGCCCATGGTGATGGATTCAGGGGTTCACTGTCTCCTACAGTGAATTCAGCTAGGCCTTGTAACAAAGGCTGGGCTGAACCCATGTGGCTGATGTGTAGATCAATGTTTGGGTCCCATGCCATACAAGGAAAGCCAATTGGGCAGCAAGTTAAGAGGTTAAGTGAGCACATGAACTTAATGGTCCTAAAGCCCAATTTCGAACTGGGTTAATTAGATTAATTAAATAGGGGCAAATCTGGGTTTGGATCAATAGATAAGGATAAGAGGATAAGTCTTATCCACTTAAAGAGTCCAGATCCAAATAAAGATTTGGATCAGGAAACTCCTAATCAGATTAGGAGGTTGTCTCTTTAAGGCTATAAATAAGAGAGCAGGGCGGACATGCAAAACACACCAGACAAGACACAACAATCTGCAGAGTTCTTCCTTGTTCTTGTAACCCCTACCCAGTTCGATCTCCACTTGTGGGAGTGATCAAGAATTGTTCTTGATATCACTTCTTGGTAGAAGAAGCAATCTGAAGTTGTGCTCACCAGCTCTCTACCCCATTCTTGTTGAAGAATTCGGTTCTTGTTGAAGAGCCATCCTACTGATCCTGCTTCACCTCACACTCTTCAGTGGAAGCAGTTTTTGGTTTTCTCCTTGGGCGTGAATACCTTAATTGGGAGTTACTGCTATTCCGTATCAAGTATATCCCTCTCCTCCCTTATGGTTTCAGATCTGGTCCGGTTTGGTTCAAGATTGATCCTTGAAAATGTAGATTTCTAAAATAGGGAATGCGATTCCCAGATGGGAGAGAAAATTTTGAAAATTTTCCCAACCTTCCTGCAGGGTTTGGCCATCCATACGATGGATCTCTCATCCCTTCACCAACACACCTTACCTTCCTCCCCTTGAGCAACATACCTGGAGGTTGCTCCATATATGCCTCTTCCTCTAGGTCATTGTGAAGAAAAGCATTTTTAATATCAACATAAACAACGACAAATCAAAGTGTGCAACCAAGGAATAAGCACCTAGACCGAATCCATTTTAGCGACAGGTGAAAAGGTATCAATATAATCAACTCCATATGTCTGTGTATACCCTTTGGCTACTAAGAGTGCTATATATCTCTCCACACCACCATTGGCAAGATGCTTAATAGTGTAAACCCACCGAAAACCAACTACTTTCTTCCCTGGAGGCAGAGAAGTGAGGTCCCAAGTATGATTAAATTGAAGAGTATGAAATTCCTCATCCATTGCCCTCTTCCATTTTGGAG
Organism: Nelumbo nucifera; assembly: GCF_000365185.1. The sequence goes on along the minus strand of NW_010729246.1, from coordinate 587,947 downwards.
AGAGAAGAGAATCATGAAGAGATCTAGGAACAAATACAAAAGATAGAAGGGATACAAAATTCCGATAGGATGGGGATAAATGGGCAAATGAAACATAACGAGATATAAATGAGATGGACCCATCAACGGAGGAGCCGATGATGGTTGAAACGGAGCTGGAGAAGGCTGAAACACAATACTAGGAAGGCCGTGAGCATGCACGCGATGGATCAGTGGTCGCATTGACTCTTGAGTAATAGGAGTAGTCACAGACACCCCCTCCATTGGTAAGGGAAGAGGAGGTGGGGACTGGGAATAGAGTATCAAGATAAGTAGACTCAGCTGAGGAAAAGAAAGGAACATCTTCAAAGAAGGTCACATTAGGAATAATGAATGAGCGATGAAGGGAAGGACTGTAGCACTTATATCCTTTTTGGGTCCAAGAGTATCCCAAAAAGACAGATTTAAGAGCACAAGCATCCAACTTATCCAACCCCAGACCTAAGCGATGAACAAAACAAAAACAATCAAAGACACGTGGAGGCAAAGGGAATGGAGATTGAGAAGGAATGACAATAGAAAAAGGAGAGGAGACACTTAACACCGGAGATGGCATATAATTAATGAGAAAGCAAGAAGTAAGAACATCACTCCAATATTTTTTTGGAACCGACATTTGAATCAAAAGTGCCCGAGCATTGTCATGTAAATGTCTATTCTTCCACTCAGCAACTCCGTTTTGTTGTGGAGTTGAGAAACATGATGATTGATGTATTATGCCATGAGATTCAAAAACATACAAAACAGGTGTTGGAAATATTCTTTTGCATTGTCAAACCGAAAGTATTTAATGGAGATACCAATTGATTCTTAATTTCAGCATAAAAAGAGATAAATATATCAAACACTTTTGTATGAGATTTCATTAAATAAATCCAATTCATCCTTATCAACGAAGGAATTAAAATATTTAAAACCATTGTAAGACTCAACTGGACAAGGATTGCAAACATCTGAATGAACAAGTTCAAAAAGACTCGAAACTCTAGTAGATTCCCTTGGAACAAAAGAGACATGATGATGTTTACTAAGCTGACAAATTTCACACTATAATTCACGAATAGACACAACATCTGGGACAAGACTCTTGAGCGCTGGAAGAAAAGGATGACCCATCTAACAATGCCATTGCAACGGTGTAATGGAAGAATGAAGAGTTATCTGTAACCCACCACCATCGAGATAATACAGTCCTCCGGTTTCATGCTCACCACCAATCGTCTTCCCCGTCTTGAGATCTTGAAAAATGCAATAGGATGGAAAGAATTGGATGGGCAATTCAAAGATTTTGTCAACTTACTAATAGACATAGGACTAAAAGGAAATTTAGGAACATATAGAACCAACGGTAAAGTGAAATCATAATGTAAAGTAACATCACTGGTACTAGAAATAAGGGAGGTAGTACCATCAACCAAAGTAACCGACTGGGCGGTAGAGGGAGGGGCCCCAAAATCAATAATCCATTTCCTTCTCCTTCCCAGTACCTAAAGCAGTGTGAGTCATCTCCTGACTCCTGTAGCATCACTATCTCCTTCTACAACGGCATGATTGGCTCGAGTAGATGGTGGGCCATGTAGATGGTGGCCCAACTACAGCAGCATAACAGTAGTTCATCGTATGTCCTTCCCATCCCCAATAGCTGCATTCTTTGACCATTCCTCGACCACCAACACCGACACCATGACCTCAAGTTCCCATCTCTACCACCACTACGGCCTCCTCTCACACCAAGGTTACCCCCTCTAGGATAGTTGATTCTACCACGTGAGCCACCTTTACCACCTTTGGTTGCGACTAGGGCAGACTTCTTTAATACTAGAGAATTACTTGTATGTGGACTCGTAACCCTTCTTATTCTGGAGAAAACTTCTGATAGTGTAGGTATATCACTACTACCTAAAATGAGTAAAATCTGGGCAGGCACTGGCTCAAATTCAGACCTCAATTCGAAAAGAAAACGTGCCATATCCAACTGATCTCTCTGTTGTTTCTGCACTTTAAGATCAATTGAAAGTGGCTGTTACGAATCTGACTCATTCCGTAAACTCTTTAAGCAAGCATAGTACTCTTCCACACTCCTATCACCTTACTGTAGTTGAAAATATTTCTGATACAATTGATAGATTCTAGTTACATTGTCTTGTCCCGAATACAACTGCTTAGCATGTTCCCAAATTTCTTTTGTAGTATCAAAGAACATCAAGTTCACATTGATACGAGGTTCCATACTGTTCCAAAGACACATAATTTGCGCATTCTCCTGGGTCCAATCATTATACCTTGCAACTCCTGGGTCTGGTTTATTTTCTTTTATATATTTTAACTTTCTTCTGGCAGTCAAGTTTACCTCAACCGACTTCACCCATGGTACATAGTTGGTACCATTAAGTTTAGGTGTTTAACTGGTGTCATTTGTATAACCATGAAATCAGGTTGTACCATCACGTTTGTTTTGGATTCATTGCCAGAAGCTGCCATCAATTATTTCTGAAACACTCTCCCAAGACGAACACCTTCCCAACTCAACAACAACATTCAACTGACTTAACTATTGGTTCCGAAACCTCAACAGCATAGCCGCAATCCCTAAACCTGGAACATTAGCATAAGAACTTCTATGAGTCAACCAACCAAACACATCAAACACAAGCAACGATCAACCGAACTTCACATTCACAGTTCCTCTTCGAACTGTCGAGTAGAGGGAGTCTAAAACATCATCAAACAGTTAACCAACGATGCAACTTGAGGCATGGAAGCCTCCTAATCTTCTGGGCGATCAGTCTTTTTAGGTTCTTCCCCTTCCTTTCTTCTCGCATTAGTAGAAAACCTTAGTCGAACCAGTTCCAGGCGTCCTTCAGTGGTGCAGTCAGGAAACTCAACCAACCAGTTTCTGATACCATGTTATCTGTCCTGTATTTAGTGAAGGGATGGGATATCCATCTCATGGACGCCCAAATCTTGCGGAATGGATAGGGCGAATTTCAAAAATTTTTCCCATCTTTGCAGGGAATCGAATTCCCTATTTTAGAAAACATGTTTTCAAAGATCAACCTTGAATCAAGAACCAAATCAGATCTGAACCAAAAGAAGCAGGTGGGAGGATATACCTGATACAGAGAATCAATATCTCCCAATGGAGGTGTTCACGCCCAATGAAGGATCCAAAATCTGCTCCCACTGAAGATGGCGCAGTGCAGGATGGA
>NW_010729246.1:572503-583308 GCF_000365185.1 Nelumbo nucifera | reverse complement strand
ACAGTGTCAGCCTTGTCAGGATAGGTCTCCCCAGACCGATTCACTGGCTGTGAACATTCTAAACTAACACGAGTCTCATTGAGTGTCCAGTTTAAGGGTATTACACAGAAACATACCAAGGGAACATGAATCAAATATGTACTTTTATTCATTTACATTAAATTCATAAAAATACATCATTCTTGATTGAAGCTAAGGGCATACAAAACTGTCTAACATTTAGTTAAATAAATAAAAGGAAAAGGTTCTGGTACGAGTCTAGATTGAGAAGTGATGATGATGGAGAGAAGAGGGAGACGAACAGAATAGGGCTTGACAGTCTCTATCAAGAGAGAGAGAGAGAGCTGCTGCTCCTGTATGTTTAATTCATAATGAAGGGTAGAATTAGAATATTACCCCTGTATACAGAGACTTGAGAACAGAGACAAAAAACAGAGTTAAAAGCAGGGAAAAGACTAAAATAACCCTGGAACAAAAAGTGCATTTTAACAAAGTAGACGGGTTCATTCAGATTTTATTTATTCAATTCTGACTTCTTGGCCACTTGACAGTTGTTTAGTGAACGCCTTATGGATGATGATTCATTTTGTCTCCAGCTAGTTGATATGGAAAGAAGAAAAATGATACGATCTTTAACATGGTAGATTAGATAGATCTATCAACTGTATCCATACTGATGCATGCAGTTCTTGTTGCCAATCTTGAAGATGATCTTTGACATTCTAGGATCTACAAGAAGGATAAGTATCTCCCACTAATCGTCCACACCCTATTCCTTTGGTACTATTCCTGATGGTGCTTGCTCCCATTTTTCCATAAATCCAGGCTAGGGAGTTGGGCTTTCATGGCTATATAAAGACTTCCAAAAACCCTAGACTAAGTTTTTGTTTCCAATTTAAACTTTTTCTGAGTGGTAAAAGAGTAATTCTTGTCTAATTGCCACCAAATTAACCATCATATTTTGGGAAATTATGGTCTAAGGCCATATTTTGCACTTTCTCTATAAGTAATTCCTCCAATAATAACTTTTGAGATAAATGTGCACTTGAATTGGTGTAAAATACCCTGGGGTAATATAAATCCATAAAAACTGGTTTAAACCAGTTGCCACCAATCCAATAAATGAGTTCAATACACACATCTAAGTTGCATGCCATGAATGAGTATGAATAGTGTGTGAAACACATCAATAGATAAATTCTGTGTATTTCTTCGATCTTGTTAAGGTATACCACATTCAAGAGCTGACCCTTCAAGCATCCCCTAGCAACAATTTAAATCAGATGGGTCAGACTATTTCCATCAATAAATTATGTATTTCATGTGAGTGTGTGTGTGTTTTGGCTAATTATCAGTCCGGTGTTCCTGATAAATTTAGTATCAAATGCACTGAAAGAAATATATCTTTAAACAACACTAGTGCATAAAATAAAAATGTTTGCTAGCCACATAAAATACAAAATTCAACAGTTTTTTATGGAACCAGTCCTTGCTTTAAATTAGTTCTCTAATTCTCTTATAAAATAAGATACTTTCGTTTTTAACTGAACAGCTGTTTTGCTTGTAAAGGGCAGTATGCTATAAAGCTCTTTGGGGACTGATTCGGATCCCTCCTTTTTGTGTCCATGTGTGTGTGCACTGAAAATATAATAACCACCATACCAGACCTGTTCATGGGCCCGGCCGGGTTTACCTCTTTATAAACAAAAATTGACTAGGCCTGAGCTCAAGGCCTCAAGCCCGGCCCTATATAAATCCCAAAGCCTGACATGAATATAAATTTTTATAATATATTAATTATATCTTATATTTTTATTATATATAGTATTATCAAGTCGGGCTCAGGCTCGAGCCAGACTTATTTGGGAAAGCCTGAGACTGGCCCAAAAAATAGTCAGGCCCGATATTTGGACTGAATTGGACACCAAGGGTATTTTTGTCATTTTACAATTTTCTGTAGAGTTTAATTATAGGGTTTGATTGCCTATCTATGGTTTTCTTATGTTTAAAATTTCAGTGTCATTGCATAAGTAGGATTAGAGTTATTGAATCTCATTGAATTGAAATAGGATATGACAACTTAGTTTGAGTCCTACTGGGATTATTGAGTCTAACAGTTTGACTCCTAGGACTATTATGAGTCTAACAGTTTGACTCCTAGGATTATTATGAGTTTAGAGTCTATATATATATATATGGACGTTTTACACAAAGAGTAATGAAGTTTATTTAGTTTTTTTCAGCTTTTGCTAAATATGGTGAGTGATTCCCATACCATAGAGTGATTTTGCACCCTGTGAGTGATTTCAGGTATTTCTCTCTTTTTTCTCTCTCCCTATTTTCTTTCTTATTCCCTTAAGAAGCCATTACAACCATCAACAACCATAAATTTCTGATCAAAGAAGACCATCCAACATTCTCTAAGGGCTAGAATTGAGCTGGTCTTACATCACTTTTTCCTTCTTGGGTGGGAGATGGTTCAAGAAAGATCAATACCTGTAGTATGCTTATAGTATACACAAATTGTCAAAGATATCTCCAATGATTTAAATATTGATATGATACAGCCAACATGAGGCGTATTATATCGGTATTGGCCACAAGGGATATGGGAAATGCTACAACTAGGCCCTATCCCCTGAATCATGTGTATTGGGGCGATAGGGCCCCATATCTGCCTATATCATGTTGTATCAATCGATATGCACCGATATGAGGCGATATTGATTGATATAGACACATCATTCATGTTTTGTGTCTATATTTAAAAAATGCAACTGGCATGATTTGAAGTTTTGAACCCAAATCACCCAGTGCCCAAGCCTTAAATGCAACCTTGAACCACTAAACCAACCTTGATCTTATGACAATAAATGACATATATTTAATCCAGACAAAAAACATATATTTATCTTCAACAACTCCAACTAAAGGTAAAAAATTATTCAGAATTAGTACTAATGGAATAAATCATTTCTCAAATCCACATTTATATCAAAAAGTGGTTTTTAATCTGATTTATACAAATAAAATACTAATAATAGAGTAATTACTTTAGTACTTAAAATTTATATATTTTGAACATGATGTGTATCTTAATATTTTATAAATTATTAATTAATATTTTAATTTGCATTAAATAACAACATATTTATTATTTACAAAAATAAAGATATTGTTTACCAAATACTTGAGAATATAATATAAATTGAATTTGTCAAATCCACTAATCTACTTTTATATCAAAAAATGATTTTTTTTTCATAAAAATTATAGAAATAAAAATATTAATAATGGAATAATTATTTTAGTAATTAAAATTTATAAATTTGCATATGATATGTATCTTAGAAATTTTAATATATTTGATATATTTTAAATTAAGATTATGCATTTTTAAAATTATTAATTGATACTTTAATTACATTGTATAATAGAATGTTTATTGTTTACAAAATTATAAAAATATTGTTCCGCATTCACAGCATCCCCTTCTCCAATGGGACCCGAGAATAAAGCCAAAATGTGACCATCTGCATTTCTGAGCACCTCCCCCCCAAATACCAGAGGGACCTCGATTGCCTGAGCTGCATCCGTAAAAGTTTAACATAATAAAGCCTTCTTCAGGGGGCCTCCACTCTATCACAGGCTTCTCCTTGACAGTTGAGCTTTTTCCAATCAGTCCCCAATTCCTCCATAAGTCATCAAAGGAGCAGTGTGAAAACAAGTCAGGCTTTAATCCAAGTTACAAGTTATAGCCCTTCTGAGTAGACACTTCCAAACCGTAACCTCATCTCTCTCCTTATTATTGAATGTTCTAGCATTCCTTTCCTCCCAATCTGTCCAAACCATATCCATGTGTTTCCAAAGTGTGTCTGTATCTGAGTGCCCCGATACAATACTCAATACTGATACTTTTAATCCTTGGATCCTTGTGTGTGCCGTTCATAAAGCAAATTGGTACCACTTCTTTGGCACTACTTAGTATCTATTGCTTCATTTTTTATGACATTATTGAAGGGGTCATTGTTTGGTGCAATGGTAAAATTTGGGGCTAACAGGCATGACAACACAGGTTCAAGTCTGAGAGTGACCACTTACTGTAGAATTGCTTGAGGTTAGGTCCATATCCAATCAATCCTCCCTTGACCCTGGATAACAAGGATCATCGTTTTGGGTAATGGTTTTTTTAATCTCAAGATATTATTGACTTATATGGTCTCATGAGGAGAAGTTATTGGTGTCTTTTGGTTACAAATCTTTGGAAGAAGAGATAAATTCCAAGATATTCTGAAATTATGTTCATTCAGAGTAGGAATGACCAGATCACTGGATATGCATTGGAGTAGCTTATTGGCTGATGACTTGGAGGATTTTAAAGATCTCTCAATTGATTTGATTATAAGAGGTTGGAACACCTCTCTCAGTTCATCCCCCTCCCACCCCAAATTTGAGATCATTCTAGTGGGTTCCTCCTTCAGAGATCATGAAGTTTAATTTTGCTAGTTGTTCATTCAGTAACTCAGGCTGGTTAGGGATAGACCTGTTCATGGGCCAGGCTTTGGGCTGGGTGCATTCAAATTTTGACAAAAGCCAAGTCCAAGTCTGGCCCATGAACAGGTCTAGTTAGGGATAGGAGGGGCATATATGGTAAGGTGATTGCTTGTTATTCTGGGCTAATTGATAGGTAGCACATTAAGTGATGAGGTTCTAATCTTTCAAGTGGTCAGAGCTTATGCCCCTTGCCTAAGACAGCTCTTGCCTTGGTGGGAAACTCCCAGATTATGAACTGTTGACATAAATAATGAGGGTGGAAGGCTCTTGTATCATTGCAATAGCCCTTTCCTCTTGAGGTCATGGTTGATAGACTTAAAGATTTTATTTTTTTTCCCATAATCTTTTCTAGAAAGCTTTTTTATCAATAAATATTTTCTAGAAAAGTTCAAGGATATCAAGGTTGAAAGATAAAACTGAGGTACATATGCTATGCTAAATAGTGTAGACCTTGCCAGCCTACACTTGTTTATATGAATGCAATCTTAACTAACATGACAAAGAAAATGATAAAAAATGATCTAATAATTATGATGGAATCTTGAATTAATCCAGCCTTCTATAGTTTTACAATTCCATTGCACTTAAAAAAATATTACCTTCAACATGCTGAGTGGAAAGAGCAACAGTAACTTCTTTAAAGAAGTTAGGTCGAGCTGTTTCTTGTCAATGAGTTGATTTGAAAACTGGACTCCGAAGTGTTGTACAGTCATTTATTTTCTTCCATTAAATTGTTAGTGTAGTAAAAGAATATATTCTTTGTTTCCTACTTTCCTTTAAACCATAATGCTCATGGCCTAGAAATTTGAAGCAAAATCTTCCAAGAATAAAATGGAATAAGAACTGACTAGTCTGAATTCCAATCAACAGGTTATTAAGCTTTTAGAGAAAGAATCAATTAGCTGGACAGAAGAAGCAAATGGTGGTATAATAGTTATTCAATTGGACAAAATCAACCCCAAAAAGTTGAGTTTTGCAAGAAAATCTCATTGAGTGGTGAGAAACTTCACATGATGGGTTGAAGAGTTCTGGAGTTTCACCTTTTTCTGTTTCTTGTTTCTCACTTCTAAACTTGTGGCTTTTTTCCCTAGAAAATATTCTGAAGGAAGCTGGGGTGGTAGATAGTGGACCCAGGTCAAAAGAGTTTTTCTTCAAAGGCGCTTATTTATTTATTTTTCTGAGTTTGAAACTACAAACCATGATACATGGAATCAACAGATAAGAGGAGTGGTTTTCTGAGTAGTGGAAGATTTGCTCGACTATTTGGAGCCATTTTTCTATACCTCCATTTTTCATTTTTCTTTTTGTTCAAGTTGCTCTGTTATCGAGTTGAGAATGGGAGCTTGTCATACACAAAAACTCTTTTTTTTTTGGTATGGTACGTGATTTTTTTTTTTTTGATAGTATGATATGTGACTTGATTGTCTTTAATGGAGATGCCCTGCAGTATAAGGAACTCCTTTTGCTTGATATTTTGGATCTTGTCAAGTATTATTTTTTTTAAATGTTAAGATTGTATATGTTAATTGAACTGCTAATCGAGTAGATGTGTTTCTCGAGAAGCTAAAACTTTCATAATTGGGTGGACGATCCTCCTGATTGGCTGACGGAGGACTGAGAATCTTCTTTTGGACGCTTACAGGTATATATTTTATGTTCGCCTAGCAAAAAAAAAAAAAAAACAATAAAATAGAATTTATTAAAACTTGGGGTGTTTTGGGTTTATGGTTTCAAGTTTGAATAAATTCGGACGAGTAAACGTACAAAAATACACCATTTTCCTGAAAAGAACAAACTCTTTCAGAATAGTAAATCCCCGTAATTGACACAATGTGAGCTATTAGAATGTGGGTTTTACAGAATTTATTTTCCTTGGGTATTACCAGGTGTAAACCCAGGAAAAAGTTGTCAATATTTGAATGAGACAAAATTGCCCATTTTAATAAGGGCTATTATCTTATTTACTCAATAAATAAAAGAATATCGGTTCATGCACTTACTCTCGGGAAAGTGTTTTTTGAAAAATACTTGCCCAGATAAGTGTATTTACCCAGATAAATTACTTTCTTAAAAACGAACAGGGTATTTCTTCCTAGTTGAAAGTGTGGAACCGCTGGAGCAATATTAATTCTTCTAGTCCTGGTGTATTGTCCTCTTGGCAGATCCGCATATGGTCGCTACTCAAATTTCACTGGCAAAGCAAGTTTAACAATATTTCGTCGTGGTGCAACCCAGTTTTTAATTTTGCCCTATGCTCATTTCTTTTTTTTTTCCGGTGAAGGGAATCAAGGGGTGGGTTTGTGCAAGAGCTTGGTACCGAAGTATCGGTACTTTGAAACATGCTTTAAATTTAGATCCAACATTAACCCCTCCGTAAGGATAAGGGGCATTCCAGAGCGTTTGGTCGTGGCAAGGTTGCAATTCAGATTTTACTTATTGTTACATTGCAGCCGTGCATTGGGAATATCTTTCTATGAATGACAACACAAGTATCTTCGCATCTTTGTATTTATATGTTTTTATTCAAAAGGAGATATACTGGATACACAGCTGGCTGCAAGGGGCTGTAAGAACAGTGTGGACAATTTTGTGAGTATTAAATCCAATTTCCTGATGAACAAGAGTCAGGATTTGCTTCTTACAGAGTGCACCTCACATCAAATACAGACGTGTTGTGAGGTTGGTGTCAGGAGTAGATCTGGACTTAAGGAACAAATCCGAATCCATAATGCTGAATGCTGAATGCTGAATGCTGAATGCTCTGAAATTATACCAACATCAATCAATACTCAAATTTAAGTGCTTAAGTTGTGTATCAAAAAATAATTGTGTTTAAATTCCCATTTTGACCATTTGTTATTTCTTTTGTTTTTTACAAGCTATTTTGTGCTATACCCATTTTGGGCGACACATGGAATAATAATAATAAAATCAATAATTAACAATAGTTCTTGTTGGTATGGCATCTTTTCAGCTAAACTAACCAGTAACCACTATAGCTCTGAAATGGAACTCCATTATCTTCCAGTGAATTACTGGAGCAACGATGAAGGTGACATTGAGATGCATCTTGACGCGCATCTCATTGCACCGAAATAGTGAATGATAGAAATCCCTTTTGGCATCATGGTTCACCATGCTAAACAAGGGGCTTTATCTCAATCTTTCTTCCTATGATTAACTTATCCCAAAGCTTAAACATGGCACAGTATCCATGCCCAGACCCCTTTTAGCAATAGTACATTTTTTTCCTTTCTGCTATAGAATCCATGATCAAAAACTTGAATTTGTCCTACATTCGCCTTTAATAATATATACATTCGAGAAATGGAAACGGTATAAATCAAAAACAAAAGGAAACTAAAGAAAACAAAGAGGAAGAGACAGGCAGGCAACTTGGTAAAATCAAGAGCCCCTGATAATAAAATCTCAAGCTTTCCGAATTCCAATTTGAACAAATAAAGAAACAAAGGGGAAAAAAAAATTCAGGAGGATCCATGTGTCAGTCTCTGCATCTCGTTTTGATCATTGAGGGTCTCAATGAGAAGGGGAGGGGCATACTGAGCATTCCCTTGATGTTCCTCGGAATCTTGGCAGAAGGAAAGGATAATAGTGTCGATTGACATTTCCACCACTGCAAAGAAAAGTGTGGCAACGACATAACCGAGCCACCAACAAACCTGGATAAACATAGATATATGTTTCATTAGTATTCATTAGATATGTCAGTTGAACCATACCGAGCCACCAACAAACCTGGATAAACAACAATGACCTCGTTACCAAGGTCATTGTTGTTTACATTGATATATATATATATAGTTATATTAGCGTATGTTAGGAAGTTGGTCAAATATAAAAACACCATTACCCAATGTTGGGAGGGATGAACTAGTTTCTTTTTGGTACAAAGTGGCTGCTCTCATACTATGAATCCACGTTCTCACACCTGTCAGCTCAAGATTGTACCATGACACCAAGCAATGGCCACTAAAGACAGTCAAATATGCAGGGGTAAACTTGTCCTCCTAAAATCAGGATGCAAGGTAAATACCCTTCACACCCTTTATGTAAGGACAGCTGAGTATGGTATTGGATATGAAATTTTAAACTTAAAATTGAAGTATCCAACACGATACAGCACCTTTGTACAGGTATTTGGGAATCATAAGTCTACACCCTCGACCTTTCTACTCAGGCTAAAGCACTATGAGGTGACCTCCAAAGATTAAGGCTTTCTATTGTTGTGCCAAAGAATATCAATGCAGCTAAGTTTCTCCAACAAAGACTCTTGGCTGGGCTTCCTTTGTTTATACGAGGCAGCTACTCCATGGACTGCATTCTGAAAAGATGGGATGGCAGGCTGTTACTAGTTATTAGACCTGTTCATGGGCTGGGCTTTCACTCTGCATTAACAGATTTTTCTAAGGCCCGAGCCCGAGCCCGGCCCTCATAAAAAGCCCGAAGCCCGGGCCTGGGCCCGAGCCCGAGCCCGAAGTCTAGCTCATGCCGCTGCTATTGCTGAAGCGCTGAATAGAGAAAGAGAGAGATTATAAAGAAAAAATAAAAAATGTATATATTAAATTAATAATATATATATATATATATTCTAATAAATGTTATATATATTATATTATATAAAACATATATTATATATTTTATAAAATATATAATGCTGAGTCGGGCCGAGCCTGGCCCGAAACACAGTCGGGCTTGCTGTTTTGGGCCCGAGGTCAGGCCCGCGGGCCTAATTACACGTCCAAGCCCAACCGGGATGTGGGCCGGGCCATCGGGCTACCCGGCCCATGAACAGGTCTACAGTGGTTATGAACAGCAAAGGGGTATTAATTCAGAGTTTGGTGGCTCATACAATTGGAAAGTAATGATGATAGAAGAGGATTGTCAGGTAAACATTGAGGGGTGTATTGGGCTGTTGATTCTTCATTTTTTTAATGGCGCTTAGATTCTTCATTAGAGAGGCCAAGATATTACCTTCCTGTCTGAATACTTCATTTAAGTAGGTGCCCAGAATCAACTATTAGTAATTTGTTGGTTCTTTCTCTATTTGTAATGTGCTGCTTCGTATCAATGACCTTTTTTTTTTGATAAATGAAATGACCATTTTTTTTATCGATGAATGTATTAATGACTTATTTTAGTTCCAGTTCAACAAATTTCAAGATCATTTCATTTTCTAAACATTTAATGCATCTTTACCATCAATTCACATAATTCAAGAAACCACAAAAGGCTTACCAGAACTGGGAACAGAGGAGAAGAGATCTTGTTGTGTGCAGATCTGTATTTATGAGTATCCAACATCAGAAATGCAAAGACAGCACTGGATAGGCTGACACACAACTTCCCAAGAAAAAGGATAACATCTCCTATCACATTCACCCTCCCTATCCGGAGAATGTTATTCATGATTAAGCCTGTTGCAATTGCAGAAGCTTTGAAGAAGCCTTTACCTGTTATAGCAATCTGTATGATAATTTGAAAAATAAAATTAGCAATCAAATGATCTTGGTAGGTAATTGTAATACAACTGTCATAAATTGTTAGAGAACTTGGCTGTTGTTTTTCCCCTTTACTACTTTAACCGCAGGAGGGTTCTGAGCAATCACCGAAGTTCTTTGTAATAGGGTAGAATGTAGAAATCAACCAAGGATAACTTGCAGTAGCTGGAAATAATAATCCAATAGAGAATTTTTAATATGCAGGGTCAATCTAATCATGAATCTTCTATGCCTCCAAACGGGAGGCAGAGACCATTTTTGTCTCCTTCCTGTCAACCCATCCCATCTAAAATCCTCTTTACTGAACAATAGTCTGTGGAAAGTGGAGGAAGATATGACATCTTTCCATATTGGCTTTGATGATTCTAAAGAAAATTCTTCATTGATGACATAATCAGGAGTAGCAGTTGAGGGGGCTCACTGGGTAAAATCCTTGGATGTGTCATGTGTTTGCTAAATCTCTCCATTACAGAAGTTTTGTGGTGGAAGGGGACTCTCATGAAAATATAATATGGCTAAATTGAGCAGAATGAACCCATAGACATATGCACATGTTATGAGAAAGGTAAATGTGAAAATTTGAGAGAAAAATGAATTGATTGTATTGTCTTGGAAGGAGCATATACACAACTTTATATAGAATTACAGAGCTAATTTACAAGGTGATAAAATAGGAAACTAACTTTTCCTAAAAAACTAATTTCTATATCAGTGGGATTCTCCAATTAATAT
>NW_010729246.1:547864-563170 GCF_000365185.1 Nelumbo nucifera | reverse complement strand
TTTCACCCCACTTCCTCAACATGCCATCCACAGTGTAATCTGTGAATAGCTCCAAAGATTTCAGCCACTGTACCGCCCTAATATGTATGATAGCCCTCAGATCTACTGCTCCTCTCTCAGCTTCTGAGAATATCCTGGAGTTTCTTTCTTCCAAAAGTGTCCAACATACTGCAGCCCTTAGTCCTCTCCACATAGTCCTTCCCCTTTTTATCCGCCACCTGAAAAAAAAAAGGGGAAAACAGGCCTTGCGAGTCTGATGGAGGATTCCAGCTACATCTAAATAAATAAATTTATAACCCAGTTTCCTAATATATTTATCAATAATATTTGTAATGTTAATTTATTTATAATTGAGTTGAGTCGAGTTTTGAGCTTTGAGTTTTTGAGTTGAGTCAAGCTCGAGTAGCCCAATACTCAACTTGGCTTTGATTACACTCCTAGTTAGGAGGACCTTATTGTATTGCAGCCAGTCCTTCCTGGGGTAGGAGACTTCTTCAAGCATTTTTTTTCGGTATTATTGTCTTCGTTGTTATGGCTACCAGCCTGTAATGTTTGGTCCCATCAATCCACCCAATAGCAGGGGGTTGAGAAAAACTGAATTCTGTTATCCTTTTTCTGTCCTTTTTGAATAAAACTTTCAGTCATTAATCAAAATAAGATTTCTCCAATGTCATTTTGTGATGACAATATTGTGATTTCAAAAATATCCAAATACTCTAAAATTATTGGATACTTCCAACTGCACTTATGTCTGTCACAGAGTGATTAACTTCACTTTCAATTTTGAGGAATTTGGGGGATGGAATGTCAGGCTTGAAGGTTATACTGTTGATCAACCATCTTTTGTTTTTCAATTTTAACTTCGAGGATGTAATGTGTGAGTAATCCTATGTTATTAGATTATTATGGTCAAGTGTAGAATAAAGTAGGCATGGTTAGAGAATTTATCCCAGTAGACCAACAAACGAGAGCCCAATTACCATGTGAAGCATTGGCATGTGTAAGTATCCTTTGTTAAATCGAGAGTACATATGTCAAGTCTAGAATTATTTAATCGCACTTGCCTTTAGGACAGATGTTGCCATAAGTATGCGTCGAATGATGGCAATAGATGAGAGGATGGCAATAATCATTATAACGGTCATAAGAACAGCAACAGCACGTATGTGATATTCCTCCTGAAAGAAATATGATTTGTTGAGTGAAATAACTTCCGGTAAAGGAATTTCTAGCCAAGTACTTAGCTAATATAGAACATACCCTTCCAGATACATGATAGTATGGGTCACTCTCACCAATGATGGGGGAGATGGCATCATGTCCAATCCATCCAGCTAAAAGCATGAAAATCAAACTCAAATCAGGATCACATGTCATTTCATAGGTGCTCAAGCAATGACCAAGCATATTTCAAAATAATATGAATTTGATCCTTTTATAAAAGACAACATCTGAAATATACTTGGACCTAAAACAGCAAGAAGAAATCATAGGTACCTACTGGGCAGATAGTAAGGATAACCAATCTCATTTTCACATTTTGGCAGACAAGGTGAAGAGCACATACAAGCACATGGTGCACATCATTCTATGAAGTTCACCCAACTCAAGCAGGTGAAGTTATCATATATTGCAGGTGGATTTTTGTACAAAGGAACAACACAAAAATGACACTATAATTTGCCTCAATATAAAATTATTAGGAGAAAAGTGATATCATACAATTTCTACAATCCAATTTTCTGACATACAAGCACTACATGCTTGGTGGACTGTACTTAAAATGTTATAGGAGACAAGAGAGAACCTCGTATTTATTTTGATGGATGGGGAGAAACTTATATTTCCTTGCTTATATAATCTTACAACCCTGAAGGTTGCAAATGAAGTGGAAAAATAGGGGTGGGGCCATACAAAAACTGGACAATGTGAGGGTTCAACAGAATCACAACAGAATCTCATCATGTTAAAGCTCTAAATGGCAATGGAAGTTTGGACGTGTCAAAGAAGATGACTTCTCAAATTTTGAAGAATAATTGACAATGTCCAAAACACTGTGTGGCAACTATATATACCTATTTTAACAATGCCATATATTTGACAGTAAACACTCTATAAGAAAACAACACAAAGTGATGAAAGAGAATTCACTGGACCTTTTAGATAGTAAAACATCGTGACTGATATTATAAGAAAATTAAACAGGAAGACTGTTATCCATGTCATTCCGGCAACGAAATGCCGAATCATCAATAGCCAGAAAACTGACAAAAACAGTGGCACGATTCCTCCACAAACAATCAGCACTGGCCATGCTTTCCCAATATCTGCCACATATCTCTGCAGATAATAGATAAATGATAAATTATGAAATAATGAATATAAGATAGGCAGTGTATGTCAAAAAAACAAATAACATAATAGATAAAACAGAATAATAAGCTATTACTGAAAGTATTAAGTGTCTCTGCCGTATACGAGATAAAATGATAAATGTTCTGAAGGGGGTTCCTTTTCTTTCCTTTTTTTTCCTTCTGTGGTAAAATGTTTGATGAGTTGAATATCATGAGAAAAGACCCCATCAGAGGGTTTCTGCCAATATGTCATAAGAAACAACCACCCAGAAGATCCAAAAATGTTAGGATTTGTGCCTTCAATTCAAGTAATGTATGATCCTTTTAGGCAGTTTCCTATTTAGAAACTAATAAGTATTTTATTGGAGCTTTCTTGTAAGACAAGGAAAAGGATCATTTTACATTCTATAAAAATTTGTTTTGAAACTTTTTTGAGAGATTTTTTTGGGATTTGAGAGCATTTGGGGTTCTCCACCAGGTAATACTTGGTTATAGCATTATATGTTTTGGGGTCCTATACAATTTGTAAGGCCAGCTATGCTGTGTACGGAGCAGTGTTGGACAGTCAATAAGCAACCTGTCCAAAAAATGAGTGTGGCAGAAATGTGTATGCTGAGATGGATGAGTGGAAAAACAAGGAAGAATAGGATCAGAAATGAAATCATTCAAAGGAAACTAGGAGTAGTTACAATAGGTGATAAAATGAGGGAAAGTGGACTAAGATGGTTTCATCACTTGCATAGAAGACCATCACTAGCACCCATAAGCAGAAGTGATTTGTTGCATATTGAAGGGCCTAGACAGGCTAGGGGTAGACCAAAAAGGGCATTGGTAGAAGTATTAGGAAATGATTTAAGTGCCAATAATTTAACAAATGGATAGGCTTTAAACTGAACAGAATGGCGAAATAGGATTCATGTAGTCACCCCATATAGTTGGATTGTCAAGGAACTGTTCAACCTAACAGTTTAAGCTTTTGGGTTGAACAGTTCCTTGAGATGATATCAGAATCTGTTTGACCAAGTAGTCTGGAGTTTGATCTCCGCCGCCTACATTATAATTAATTAAATTTCAGCACAAGGTATGGGTGGGCCTGTGCTTGTCCACGCTTCAAGCCCAATAGACTTTCACATGAGTGGGTGTGTTAGAGAATAAAACCCTATTCAGGGACCTCACATAACAGCTTAAGCTTTTAGGTTGAGTGATTCCTTGAAGGGCCAAGTCTTGGATGATGATGGCAATGATACAATTTGTATCCCACTCCCATAGTTCTTAGTGTTTGGTGTAGGGATCCTTTTCATAAGATCAGTGTCAAAAGAGTGTTTCTCCTGGGAAAAACATGGCTTGGAGAGAAAGCATCATCTTGGAAAGAGAAGTTTTCATTGACATTGTTGTACCCTTTGTGGATTTCTTTATTTGTCTTTGCACATAGCTGTAGGCAATCTGCTGAACCACATTAAATCCTTGTGTTTTGCATGTTTGTTTCTTCTGTTATTTTTTTCTCTTTCTTTGTGGTGCCATCAATCCACAAAATCACATTTTCAGAAATAACACAGATTCTTAATTGCTTCAACAACCTATTGGACATATGCATGTGAAGTGGCTTTAGTAATTTGAAAATACAATACCTACAAAACTGATGCTATCTGCTACTCCTATTAGATGTATTGAGTAGGAGGAGATTATGCCTCCAACCAAGGCATAAAACAAAGTGTTGGCCTTAAAAGAGCAAAAATTATAACCGAAACATTCTAGATTGGACAAAAAAATGTCCCCTTACAGTGAAAAAATGGGACCTTGAATAATCTCTGTTAGAATATGCATGTGTTCTGAAGAATACAATAATCAAGTATTGAAGTATGGTTCGGCACTTCTGTACTTATGTTATTAAGGTATTATTGTAATTTGGGTTTATGCGGGGGCTTTGTTTTTATTAATGGTGAGAAATTCATTAAGATTAGAAAATCACTAAGTGCAGAATACATGGTTTATCTGTAAATGGCTTGCCTCTGAAGCCATCTGATATGGGATTATTTAAAGTATAGTCTTGCAGTGTCTGACTTATAACTTATAAGAGAGTGGGGCCAGTTGATAACAGCTGAAGTTGTCGAACTGAATGGCTTATTATTTTGTCTTTTAGTGAATAAGTTATTAAGGAGGTTGTAACTCCTTAATGGCCAAAACTAAGTTGGGTTGATTATCATACACTAAAAGTTTTTAAAATTAACATAATAAGTCATTGAGATCAGCCACTTCATCCATTATCAACCTACAGTGGAAATAGGTGATCATGCTGAACCATGCTAAATCCTATATTCCTATTTCTTCATGTGGTTTGTTATTATTTACTTTCTAAGTTTCTTAACAATACCAAATCCATATTTCTTATTTCAGAATTCTGTTTATGTCCATTACAATACCATCAGTGTCAAAGTTGGCTATAAAGAAAAGAAGATTAAGAAGTTCCCAACCTTTAGGGCGGCAGATCGAGAATTGATGGATCTGTGAATGGATTTATCTATTATAATGTCTTCATTGATATTTACTCCAGCCATCTCATGCCAATGCCGCAAAGACATGTTTGATGCACGTGCAATATATTGACAGCTCCAATATACTGGAAAGGAAATGGAAACATATAAAATAATTAGATAAATAGAAATCCCCCTGCCCCAACAAGGAGATTCATGAACTGTGGATGAATGTATGCCAGCCCATACAGATGAGCACTTTTTCCACATATATAGAACAGAATAAGATCTCTGTCTTACCATTCACACTTGGAAATATGACAGGGTAACAAGGACCTTGCAGCTGAAGGGAGGTATTCCTCATGTCTGGTGTAAGGAACTCAAAATAATCATAGTTTCTATCAATCCAGTCATCCATTGAGATACGAATATCACCCTCTGGGTAATCGCAAACCCAATTCAGAGAATCTTCAGATGGGATAGGGCAATCCATCAAGCAGATGGTCCTGGCATTTGCTAACTTAAATTGGCTGTTCTTCGTGCCAGCTTCATAAACCTGGTTGGGATTTAAAAAGTATCTGAGGTCCAATTCACGTAAATTGGGATTAGCATGCTTGTCTCCACAAACATTTCCTTTGTAGTCTAGGCCATATGTTAGCCTGCAAAGATCCACAAAATTTAATTTTTCATATTAACAAAAAAGATGTATAATATACATGAACATGTGCATAAAGTTGAAATGAATCAAAAAGATTATCATATATATTGATAAATATTGGCAACTCTGCAAACATACTAAAATTTAAAAATAAGCCTTTTATATTCAAAGCACAAACCTTGATTAATCTTCTTCCTCTTCACCACTAATCAATGTGAAAGAAACTAAGGTGGGAAAATCGCCTAGAATAGAGAACCTTATAGTCCTAAAAATCATTCAAATGATCTCATGATCAAGAAATTTCACCCAAACAAAGAGAAAATACTAAAACATGTTCAAACCAAGTTTCTGAAGTCTTAATCAACAAGTCAAGGGGGTGGAAATTTCTATTTTGTCATCACCCTTCTATATGGAACCATATCTTCCACCAAAACATACAAATACTTGAAGCTTTTATTGCTATAGTCTTTAACTCTTGAATGATGTCATTTATCCTTCTTGCATATGCTAAACAAAATCACACTCTTGTTCACCCATTGGAGCTGTCCTTTAAGCTTCCTCAAACGAATTCCTTATTTTGTCCA
Source organism: Nelumbo nucifera (assembly GCF_000365185.1). Next base: position 557,103 of record NW_010729246.1, on the reverse strand, counting down.
TCCTATTCCTTCTGCTCATCTATCTCAACACCTTGGTCTCAGTTATGATCATTTTATTGCAGGTATAGCTCCTAGTTTCCTAATACTCTATCCCATAAAGGATGAATAGTATAGAAACTTATATTCTTTACTCCCTTCAATTTAATTGGTTTGATTTGGGCATTTGGCCACATCACTCAAAAACATGCCTGTATCCATCTAACCCCAGTTTGTGGGCACTATTCTCTTCAACTTTTTCCCTTATTGAATAGTTCTCACTTTCTCTTCTTCCAATTTGCACAACATTTAATCATACGTCATACCTCAAGTTTGGCCTCTTACTACATTCTGAAGCCTCTGATTACAAATTTCTTTTGTGAAACTTCAATATACGTTTAAACTTTCCTTGTTTTGAAGATAGATTGCTCATTTGTTGAGAAACAAAATCAAAGTTACCAAACTACATGGACCCTGCCCAAATACAGTCACATAATAGCTTTCAACCCGGGAAACAAAGTTGATCAACAAAGAATCTGTGCTGAGGAATTCAGGAACCACAGAACCTTGGTTTATGAAATGCAAAATCGTGTGACATATCCAATTCTCCATTTGCAGGATCGATTATTTAATGGTTATGACTGCAATTCTGCTGAGAGTATAATGCAGGAAAACTAAGCAACTAACATAAGAGCTAAAGAGATTAAAACGAATCATATTTCAAGTTTTCACATGCCAACAGAAACTTCAGCCCAGCCTTTGAGAAAGACCTCCATCTTGTTTTGTACAATGAGAGAAAAAGAGGAAAACATAGAATGAGTAGCCTGCAGAAAACCAGAAGTAAAAGAACCATATAGATAGAATTATATGGACAACAAACTATCCAAGGACTGATCGGAGATATCAGACACTTGTCTCTACAAAGAGTATCAAAAAACCAGCCAGATAACTAACCACACACATCAGGCCTTCAAATCATTAGAACTCAAAATTACCTCCGAATACCCCATATAATCAACAAAGTTGTGCTTTGTACTAAAACGAGTATTCAAAAACCCAGAACTCTTATGCACTGCTTAAGGCCTTCAAAGTTGAGAAGTCCACCACCCAACTAGATAGAAGCCCCCAAAAGTTAGAATTGGAGCCACCGCTTAAATTTGTCACTAACCCAAAACCCAACGCTCTGTTTCTTGATCTTGCAGACAAGAAAATTCACTTTCAACAACTAGAATCTTAGAAATCTCTGCACTAACCCCCCAAGTCCCATTATACAAAAACTCAGAAAGTAAAAAATTACCTTGAAAGCACCTCCATATTGAAATAGACAGACTGCAAAGGACCAACACTCCCACAAAATGTTACCTTTACATAAGCAAAATCAATCAAAATGCCCAAGAGACAAATCTACAAAAGTAGTAGCAAACTTAAAGCAAAAACAAAAAACAAAAAAAACAAAAAACTTATGCCTTAATAAGTAAGACACCTCAAAGCTGATGGAGATAGAATGAGAGAACAAAACGCAACCTCTAAAGTGCTTAAAAAACAAAATATGCGAGAAGATCAGGCACCCATTTGGGGAATCACGAAGTACATGATATGGGTAGCATTTAGCTTTACCTTAATGGGTTTCCTCGATTGTACGCGAAGCTGATATTAACGATCATTCCTATCCAGAAACCAATAAAGAAAATGAGAGCAACCATATCTCTGCATTTCCTGTTGTGTTTGATGATCCCACCCACCTCGGATTGTCCATCACTTGAAGGGTACCTTCCTATGACTGCCCCCAGAGGACCTCTCATATCTCTCTCTCTCTCTCTCTCTCTCTCTCTCCTTGAATCTGTCCTCAGTCCTCACCAAGGCAAGAGAGAGCGAATGACAGAGGTTAGCACTTAGCAGCTCGAAAAGCTAGCTTTGGCGAGAACGCAGAGAGAAAGAGTAAAGGAGAACAAAAATTGAAGCTTTAACCTTTAACTTAAGTGGAAGAGATAGCAGTAGCTCTCTGGGGGAGTATGAAAAGGGTTGCAGATTCTTTTATTTTTTTTCCCTTATTTTTCTTTTGCCATCGTAATTCATAAATCCTTTTCCTGTTTTGCAAAAGAGATAAAGCGAGTGTGTGCTCTCACTAAACTAATTTCAAGTGGGTGCTTTCAGTGAATGACAGAGAATCTGGGTAAAGTTAGATGGATTAGCTTAGCTTAGCTCGGCTCCAAATCGACCCTGCTCAACAACAGCTTCAGCCTTCTCGGGTTCTCGCTTCTCAGACTTCTAATCTAAAGTAAAAGATTCTTTGAAGATCGAGAGTGGCTTGAGCTGATTTCTGAAACGAGCCGCTTTAAATTGGAGGAAGAAAAGTAGAAAACCTCAAAACCAGCATTTTCGCCGCTAAATCTGAATAATAAAGACATCTTTTTTTATTTATTTTTTAATTGAAAAAGAATTTAGAGGGGGTTTGTCTTGTTCCCGCGTTTGCAGCAGCAGCTTCGGACCCCATGACCGACTGTCGTACGCTCCAAATGCTGTGATCTTGACGAGTTGACGTCACAGGGGTGGACCGCGACAATCTCCGCGAGTGGTCCGTCCCACTGCGAGGAGCGACGGTGACCAATGAGGTCGACTGATTGATTTCAACCGTTAGATCGATACAAAAAAGTGCGTGGAAGTGGTCGTAGGGCTGGACTATCTTCTTCTTAGATGAATGAGTCTGATTGGATATAAGAGTGGGTCCTTCCCTCTTAAGTTCCATGGTGTGATGGAGGTTGTCAGTGGGAGCGTCTCTTTGCTCGTGATTCAGCTCGGTCACCAATTCCAAAAGACAGCTTGACGATTAGCTTTTTGCACGATTGGATCCAGTGGTGGCATTCTTCGCCCTCCTTAGTCGTTTACAGCAAACTAGGGTGGCAGTATTTATCCTATCCGGCGAGTTTATATCTGCGCCCCACAATGTCCCGCATATCGCCGCCATGTATTAGGAACATCTAGATGTTGTGGAACGTTGTGATATTCTCAACATACGATGGGGATGTGTTGTGAAACACCCCCTATGAAGTACAGATCTGAATTTAAAGGTTTGATGATTTTCAATATAGGGTTGGAATGTGCTATGGAGAGCGCTCTATGAGATATAGATGTGATCTCACCTGATTCTATTCACCCCAAGAAGGGAGGGTTTTCTTGAGTTCACATCTGCACCCTACAATGGGCCCACAACGTTCTCCAGCATATCCCCACCGTCTATTGGAAACATTTTCCAATAATGGCATAATTGATTCTGATACCATCACCAAGAAATATTCTCAATACATAGCAGAGATGTGTTGTGGAATGTTGTGGGGTGCCCTCTTATGGAGTACAGATGTGAGCTCCCTGATGTTGAAAATTAACTTTTAGGGCAAGATCGGGTTTTGGAGTTTTATAATTCATATGAATAGGGTAAGATGGACCTGTATATTGTTGGGAGTCATATGAACTTTATGTAATAATTATTAAATGTAATAATATTTTGAATTTTAGATAAAGTATAATTGATAGTTGTATTTCTTTACTTGTTGAATCAAATAATTAAAATTTTTGATGTTTATTCATACTATTTTATTTATTTATTACTAATAATAAAAAATTAGATATGGATAACTCAATCAGCCAATCCGATCCATTACACCCTAAAATGCAGGGGGAATAGGATCTGAAGCGTTTGGATATATAAAATAGAGTCTAGAATAATTTATGAAATCCCTCCCCAAACCCACTTACTCCCATCCCTGTAGCAAACACCAAGAGATAGGCATCTGCTATCAATAGAACACTCCCCACACTGTCCCAACAGCCTGGTTAGGTAGGTGTTTGCCATTATGCATGGTTTTGTTGGTAGCACATCAGAACTCAGCACCAAGCAGTCTACGCCACGTGACTGGAAATACGCGTGTGGAGTTACGGGCTTCATTTACTCTGAACCTTGGCTTTGGCTATTTGCCTGCCTATTGGAGAGGAAAGTAATGATTCCACGACCGTTCTCTCATTGAGGTGTGCAATTCTTTACCGTTTGCTTTCAAGAATAAATTATGCAATGTATCTCAATAGGCAAAGTCTGTCTGCGGTTCAATTTCATTTGAACTGATGCAAAAGTACAAGAGTGCATATCTGTATTTTAGTTTTATGTTTTGTTTTGTTGATGTTGCAAAGCAGATGAAATAAAATAGAAATTGAGGCCAAAGTAAAATACGAAATTAAATAAAAGTGAATCAGAATTTGTACTTCCTGAATCATCCAGCGGATGGCCATACTCTTTATGGCCAACTAATGCTTGGCCCAATTGATCTACTAGATTGGGTCTCTTTCATTATGTTACTTCGATCCTTGATAATTAATTACTATTGTGTCCATTTATAAATCAAACACCAGATGCCATGATTTTATGAATAACCATGTTGCTTTCAAAAAAAAAAAAAAATCATTTAGGGTTAGGGAGGTGTTTGCCATGTTCGCAAATTGCAAACACTCTCTTAATAAGCTTGCAATGGATCCCTATTTCCTCTTTATAGAAAATAATAGCTCAAAATACCTTGTTGCATATGTAAAATAAGACCATCTTTTAAAACCTTGAATGGGTGTGATTAGGGGTAGTGCTCATAAGAGACCAAAACCTGCAAACCAAACCAAAGGAACCGAACCGAAAAATATTGTTAACCGAATTGGGCAGTTCAGTTTCGGTTCGGTATTATATATTATTTATAATCTAATATTTCTAGTATTTATATTATATATTTATTTATAATATTATAAATATATATATATAAAAAAAGCAAAAATCTAAAGAACTGAGCTAGTCGAAAATCAAACCGATCAATCGATTAATTGATTTGTTTTGATTCACAACTTTCCAAAAACCGAAGGACCAATTCGATAGGGAAAAAAGACTAATGTACCGAACTATAAGCACCCCTAGTTGTGATAAAACATTAGATTGCATTTGGTTGTAGTGTAAATCTATTTTGCAGTGATGCAAAAATAAGGCAGTGCAATTTTTTATTTATTCTTATTTCAAATTATACTTTATTTTTGTTAGATTATAGTGTAAGTTTATTCTTTTCATTTGCAATCATACATCCGTACCAATGCAAATAAAATTGCACCGCGAACAAAATCAGAAAAAAAAAAAAAGTGAAAAAACAAGTAAGTATATCCCACGAACTTGCATTAACATTCTACCTTATTTTTCAGTCAAAAAAAGGGGTGATGTACATGATTCGAAGACATGTTACACAGGAAGATCACATGGAGTGCGGTGTGGCTCAAAACATTTGACATCAACCACAACAAAATGGGGCCCAATATAATGGATTTACTCTAGGAAATCATAGTACCAAAACATCCTCAATTTGATGAACATCATGGATATATAAAGCATCAAATACTTTCATGCAACAACATAAATAGGTGGGTCTGTGTAGGAAGCTTCCAATATGGTCTTCATATGACAAACGATGTCACTTAGTGAAGTGAATATATACACCATACAGATTTGCCAATAATGGTTTAGGCTTCATTTGGGAATAGTGCAAGTATGGTATAAATACAAATACGTAGAGTGTATTTTAATTTTAGTTCATGCAAATGCGAAATTGATTTAGTTTTGCATTGACAAATTTATTTTCTTACTAAATAATTTTTAATCATAATGGATGTAAAAAAGAATTTCAAGTTTAAAATATACTTTTTTTTAACATTGATCAACTTTGAATGTAAAATTTACATTAATTTTAATTTGCTCTTATTTTGGGTGCAAATATGTCTCAAAATCTATGAATACTATCACTGCATTCTCACCAAACTATCTAAATTGAATCAAAGTGCATATATGCATTGAACCGGCATTTGCACTCTTTCCAAAATGAAGTTTTATTAGCAATTCACTTAATGATTCAGAGCTCGCTTGGGAGGGTTGAAACTCTAATTGAACCCCTCTGTACAAACTATTTGAAAGAAACTTTAGTGAAAACCCCTTTCTTTGGCTGAACCATACCATATTTGGGCTTTTTCGGGTTTCTCATTAAACATTGATCATAGACTAATTTGCCCAAGTGCAGGTGGGCTTACCTGGGAAAGCCAGAAGCCGCTATGCTTCAGCCTTCCCACCTTGGAAAGTTAAAGCCACAGCAAAGCCACCTGAAAACCATCCCAAACAGCCCTCACTACTTAGCCTAATGCCCATTAGGAAGGGCTGAAGCACAAGTGGCTTCTGGATTTCTAAGGTGGGTTCCACATAGGGGTGCAACTTGGACAGGTCCAACCCGAGCTCAAATTTTTGCACGAGATAGGTTTGAATTTTTGGTCCTTGGGTTGGGTTCGGGTTTTTTAATTTCGGGTAGGGCCTGGGCCTAGCTTTAAACCTAAGCCCTACCTATATATATATATATAGAGAGAGAGAGAGAGAGAGAGAGAGAGAGAGTGATCTTAACATTTTAGTGGGACTTTTCAAGTTTTTTTTGGTGTGTGTGTGTGTGGGGGGGGGGGGCACCAATATAGTTGGATCCTCCTCTACATACTTGTATACATATTTACATAAAATATATACATACGTAAACAAATTCATTGACCAACCCGAGCCTGACATGAGCCTGAGCCCAATCCGAATGCATCAAATTACAATGCAGGTTTTTCAAGTTTTTTTTTGGTGTGTGTGTGGGGGGGGCCCACCAATATAGTTGGATCCTCCTCTACATACTTGTATACATATTTACATAAAATATATACATACGTATACAATTTTAAAACAAATTCATTGACCAACCCGAGCCTGACATGAGCTTGACATGAGCCTGAGCCCAATCCGAATGCATCAAATTACAATGCAGGTTGGGCTTGACCTCAGGCCTTAAGACCAAATGTTAGGGTTGGGCCTAGGTTGACCGTAAACCCAACCCAACCTGCCTGACTTGCACCCCTAAAGATATATATGGTGAAAAATCTCGAGAACACAAAAGTAAACCCCACAATACATCTCAGCATGCATTGGGAACATCATTTGTACTTGTCATGTGGAGATGTCTCAATGAATGGTTGTGATCTATTGTGGGGTGCACTTAGTGGGAAGACAATGTGAACTCCATTTGAGGGGTTGTCCACTTCAGCCTCTTTGAACGACTTGTTTCTTATTGTAGGAGTTTAGATCTGCACCCCACAAGGGGGCGTCCCACATCACATCTCTGCCGTGTATTGAGAACATCTTCTGATGAAGCAAAACCCATTTAGCTAACTTCTTTCAACCCTCCCAAACTGCCCCTAACAGAATGAAGCTGCCATTGAAGGCCCTCTCAGACGGTACTCAACACTTTGGGCGTGCACCTGAGCTTTGACTTTTAGTTTTTGACTATAAGACACTCCGCCATCCTGACGAACCCGCTGCAAGCAACACTTTTGGCTCCAAGCTTAAACACAAACAGGGTTGTTGAACATCAATCAACTTGAATCCACATCGATCCCAAAAATCTCTACCTAATCAAATCCGTTCTTATTGATTAAGTAGGGTATATCTAAGATGGGTTCCATTATGATATTAGAAAGATATGATATCTGAAAAACTTTTGATCAGACAACCGAAATCATAAACTAGTAGCTAATCTGGTATTATTTATCAAAATTCATGAATGGATTTTGATTGGTCAAAACTTTTTTCATACCATGTCTTTCCCGCATCATAAGTTTTCCCATCTAAGATGTTTCATGTGTCATCTTTTCACCGGAGATGATTGCAGTAAGCACGAAGATGGTCCATGGTCTATCATTTCCAGTTTCCATCTGAAGATTGGTTATCACATAAGATATCGAAAAAGCAAGCACGAAGTAGAAGCTTTCGTTTGGTTCTTTTGTCCTGCCGTTTAGTGAAATAGAGGGGTTGTTTCGAAAAGGTAGCCAGAGGCCCAGAGATGGGCGGGTCTGTAAAGGATATTCAATCAAAGGAGGAACTCGATGCCGGTCTTCGTGATCAGGGATCACCAGATATTCTTCATTTCTGAGCAACTTGGTGTGAAGCATCCAAGCAAATGGATGAACTCTTTTTTCCCATCTCTGCACCGATTTCCCACATGCCCATTTCTTCATGGTCTGTTTTAGGAAAAATTCTTGATTAGTACCCTATATGGTGGGCTTAATGTCAATTTGGTCCTCAAATTTTAAAATGTGACAATTTAGTACCTGAAGTTTCAAAATATGATAATTTAGTACATGTTGTTAACTAGCTATTAATTAGACATTAAGTGACATTTGAAAAAGACACAAATGTCCTTCGAGTGTCATCTAATTTTTTTATCAATTATCCAAACATTGACAAAAAATTAACAGTTCCTGATCCTTGCCTCTTCTATTCAAGAAAGTTGGGGTCACGAGAATGCCCACTCAAACGTACCTCAACTTTCTTGAATGGAAAAGGAAAAAATTTGGGACTGTTAATTTTTTGTGAACATTTAGATGGTTGATAAAGAAAATTAAATACACTTTGAAGGAAATTTGTGTCTTTTTCAAATGCTACTTAACGACTGGTTAACAACAGGTACTGGATTGTCACGTTTTAAAAGTTTGGGTATTGAATTATCACATTTTAAAGTTCGGCGACCAAAGTGGCACTAGGCCCAAAGTACAAGGTACTAATCGGGAATTTTCCCTTTGTTTTATTCAACACTTTGATCGTTTTCTTAAGGTTGTGTTTGTTTGCAGTGTAAAACCTCATCACTAGTTTGGTTTTGTCGCATTTGTTTGCAATGCAAATCAAGATTGATGTAAAATTCCACTCCCGATTCAGATTTGTCAACGTTTGGATGAAGTGGAAAACGTCACTTATAGTGAGGTTTTACATCGATTATTGATGTAAATACTACACTGTTAAATTCAATGTAATATTATGTTATGGACACATCACCCGGCAACGCACTGCGGCGCAGTCATAGGTGCACGCACTGCCCGGCAATGCCGCACGCACCGCCTGGCAGCGTGCACAGCAGCACGCACCGCCCGGCTGCGCGCAGCACTAAGCAGCAGCACGCACCACACGACAACAACACTGTGAGACGCGTGCGCCGCCCGACAGCAGCAGTAGGGCGGGACCCACACGACAGCTCATCAGGGTAGGTCCGCACTTATCTAACCACGTCAGCTCTACTCGCCAACTCGCCACCAGCTAGTCCATTCCTCATCCCTTATCCTCATCTCATCTTATCTTATCTTCTTAGTAGGAGTTCTGTTCTTACTTATCTAGTTCTGTTCTTATC
>NW_010729246.1:463880-545504 GCF_000365185.1 Nelumbo nucifera | reverse complement strand
AAGTAGGGCTTTCTCCCCGTGGACCGACCCGTGACGAGATCCTACACGCGGGCCCATAACATATTATATTGATAATCACGTTTTGTGAAGCTCAATGGACTTTTAAACCGTTTGGTGTGAAACTCCATCAATGGATTTCTACATTGATGACATTTTACACCGCAAACAAACACTGCCTAATTAATTTTTAGTATTAATGGGCATTTTGCCGTTTTTTCATCTTACTAGATGTTGTTATGTTTGTTAAATGGTATGAGGATACCGATCTGGGCTCTGATGTATTATTTATAACATAATACAAGGAAATGTAAGAAATATGCTTTCCCTTGATATGTGTGCTCTTTGCAGCAGTTTGGATACTCACCCAAGAGAATGAGATTGTAGTACTGAGCAATGATCAAAATTTCATCACGTATCAGTCGATATGTATTGTATTAGAGCCTTCCCAATACATCTGTACAGGTTGTGTTTCAGGTCGGTGAGTGGTTCAGGGGGTAGACCGGCTTTAAATCAGCCCCTCTGAATCATTTTTGAAAAAAAATAAAAGAAATACATAAAAAAGCAGTACCGATACAGGCCAATACGCCTTACCGGCATATCGCCGTGTATCAATATTTTAAACCTTGGTACTGAACACTACTTTGTTCTAGAGTTTCTTCCAAGCAGTTGAGAGTCTGGATCAATATCCACGTAACATCCATCCACCTACATAGTATTATGCACGGGGTAGTGTGTTGTGGGTAGATGTGAACAGAGTTCTTGTGGTCACAAGATCCGGAGTCGAATTTGTTACTCACAAAACTTTCCTCACAGCAACCTCACAATACATCCCGGTCATGTACTGTACTGGGAACATCTACCCATTAATGATAAAATTCAAGTAAGGGTGATGTTCCCAATTCACGTCTGCAATGTTCGTGAGGAGCAAATCTGATTTCTTTTACTCAGTTTATGACAATTAAGCCGGATAAACATTTTTTGCAGAACCCAAGTCAGTCGTTTTCCTAATAAACCATTTAACCAAACAAAAAATAAGACATCATTGGAAGAAACGCCTACTTGTGATGAGTTGGAACCGTTTTCTTGACGAACAACAATGGTACAAAACACCACCAAAGAATGCAAAATACTTGTTTTCAAGGATTGAAAATGAAGCTCAGTTTGGAGAGAGTACAAATACTGAAATATAAATATATATAATATAAATACATATAAAATAATATAAAATACAAGGTTTTGCATTCTACAAATTTGTATTTGTACTCCTTTCAAACTGAGTCTGAGTTAAGCAATGGCAATTTTCATCAATTGATTGTTTTTGCACTTGTCGTGTTTACGGGCTAGGATGGGCTGAGCTTTCTCTTTATATTAACAGGTACATATTCAAGCTTGAGCCCAAGTCTAGCCTGACCATCAGCCTACATATTGAACCTAAACTTGGCCCTCATATAAAGCCTAAATCTCGATCAAAAAATTTGGGTAAAAAAGATCTTTTCTTTTTTTTCATAACAAAATTAATTATTTATATTAAAAATCTCACAATTAGGGATGGCAATTTTCCCCATTTCCCTGATCCCCATGGGGATCCGCCCTAAATGGGGTGGGGATGGGGATGATTTTCACTCTACGGGAATGGGGATGGGGAAATTTCCATCCTCGTTAGTGGGGATGGGGCAGGGACGGGGAGAGCACTCCTCGGTCTGCAGGGACCCCGATCCTTACCCCATGGGATCTCCACTAATATATGTGTATATGTATGCATACGTTATATATGCATATATGTACACATACATGTCTGTATTAATATTTTAAAAATATGATTGAATCTTTTCTAATAGGATTGTAAATTTTAATTATCATATATTTTATTTTTCAAATAAAATAAAAAATAAAAATAAAATAATTAATATTATAAAAAATCACAAAAAATGGGGATCCCATGGAAACGGGGATGGAGATAACCTTGTTCCCGTTAACGGGGATGGGGATGGGAACGGAGATAGGGATTTTCGTGGGGACCGTTGTCATTCCTACTCACGATCCAAAAAATAATGCGGACAAATACACTGCAGCCCATGCAAAATTCTGAAATTACAGTCGCCCTATAAACCGCATCCTGCCATGAATTTGACATCAATCCTGTACGGTGGGGCTTAGAATTTTAAAGTGTGCTGAACAGTCATGAGCTACACGAAAAATCATACGTTCAGAAGTAAATAGCCCGACTAAGAATGGCTGAACCGGTCCAATCCGGCCCATTAGACTACTACGCACATGAATAAGTCTACTACGCACATGGGGGGTTCAGTCCAAGTAGAAGATTTTGGGGTTTATTTTCTTGGCTTCGAGGTCATGATCAATTGAAATGACCTTGTTTATTACCAAGTAGAAGATTTTGTCAAGGTCTCGACCTCCTTTATGGATGGCCATTTCCCTGCATCTACTGTGGACAAGTCTCTGGCTGTGAAAATCCTAGAAAATTTCCCTCGATCGAGACTGTTTCTCTCTTATTTTCTATCAAACTCAACATAGTACACTAAAAGGATAAGCCATTTCTTTCTCTTTCAACGCTTGCTCCTGATTCCTGAACTGAGAAATCAAAACGGAGGAATTAGATGAGCATTAATTCAGGATTTTTCTTTTGCTCAGGATCATACCATTCCACCTTGCGTAGAGCCAAAGTGTGGATTTAGCTTTCCAAGAGAGTTGTTTGACATCTTAAACGAGAATGGGTCAAGTTGGGAAGCTTCGACATCCTAACAGATAATGATGTCTGTGAGTGTCGAAGGAGTTTTCCAACTGCCCAATATTCTTCCCAACATTTCTGCATGGCGGCTCAGATATTTAGAAGCGAACAACAGCAAATTTCCGGAGATTATTCTACCGATCTTAATTTGGTGAAGCAGAAGAGACTGAACCCAGAAAGGTTTTGGGAAAGGTGGCATCACTGACTCCACTAGCTAGCTTGTAAGGAATGATTTATTTCCATCTGGTTTCAGCTAATGAATAAACCCTCCGATTGTCTTATAAGGCTGAAGCCCAAATCAATCTGCATTTGATGATATTTTTTTACAGGATGAGACTTAATTGGAATCGTGTGCTCTGAAATATCAAAATCTAGTTTTTTTTCCTCCTGGTGATGATCTATTTGGGTCAATTTCTTCCTTAATATATATAGTATAGTGTATACATGTGCATAGGGCGGACCCAGAATGTGCCATTGGTGATCTTGTTAGATGATTCAATTCGTATTTTTTCTTATGTTTCCTAATAATCCAAAGAATGCGATAAATCAAACTCAGATGGTTTGGATAAAAAGTACACAGATCAAACTTCGTCTTAAGAGATTTATGTTGCTTACCTGATATTCTATGTACACTTATCTGCAATTGAATGGTGGTCTTGGACAAGAAAACTCAGATCCCATTAAAAAATTCTTACATGAAGTAATTTCCAAGTACATCATAAAGGCTTAATTTCCATATATGCTCAGTTGACTAGTCGACCTTGAAAGTGATTCAGGGATGGAATTTTGTGGGTATGGATTGGAAGGAGACCAAGAATTTCTTTCCCTGCCCCCCACCCCCATTACAAAGTTAGAGGAATGTGTTTGGTTTCTTCTACTGTTACTCTCCTTTTCTCATTTTATACTCAACTGTGGCTACCTATGTATTGGGAATTGGGAAAGGCACTCCAGGAGCTTAGTCTCTAGTGCTTTGAAATGTGCTATCTCCGTTAGCAGTTGGGACTTCTCTTTCTTTAGGGTCTCATTCTCCCGTAGCAGCAGATGTTTGGTTTTGTCAACGGCGGTGGCCTTGTCTTTGGTAGAGGCTTGGAGGAAAGCTGGGAAGACACTTGGCTCACACTTCTTTCTAGTGATCTCCACAAGCAGCTGCCTACGTCCCTTTTGGAACTTCTCATGCTGGAACTCCCATCGGTCCGAGGCAGATTTCTTGAATCCCTGCTTTGGATTTGCACAGTTATTGAAGTAAAATTGGTGGTATTAATATATAATGAAAAATATATATGTAGAGAATCGTTTGATAATTGCTTGCTTTCATGCAGGGCTCCTACATATTATACAAGGACTATATCCATGGTTTCATGAGGTTCTAAGCCCAAACCAAAGATTTAAAGGGTCTAAATAATGATGGGGAGTCTCCCCCCTCCTCTTTCTTTCCTTCAATCAGTTCAGCTATTTTTATTTCTCTACTCTAGTATTTCAAATGAAGATATGATTAAAATAGGAAGGTTTTAAGGGGGTGTTCTCCAATGTAAAAACAAATCAAAATCATCTGCTTTCAAAGAAAACACAGAAAACATGTTCTTGGTAAGCTGTAAATAATAATAATCCATGTAAGCTTGCTGGTTGTATTGGTTTGGATCGACAGACAGATTTCTGGATTCAGACTGTTACTTTTATTTCTTTTTTTTTTTTTAATTCAACTCCCCAAAAGGTGCAACTTTATAGTGAAGAAGAATGGTTTGAACTTGGTTTTCATAGACCCGCATCTATTTCTGCAACTACGACCTGCATCTGGATAAAAAGCCTCAGCCATTAACGAGCTCATGGCAAGCTAGTTTCCTCGATCCAAACGCTGCAGAATATGGACCGAGTGGATGAACACGGTTGCATGAGTGGTGGAGCTCATCAACCCAGTTGAATGTTATTAAATTTGTAATAATTAGGAATTAATTTCCAGTAACTTACGTAGGTGTTGAGCTGACGAATGAAGCTAGAGAAGTTATTGTGCTTAAAATATCTGGGCAAGATGAACTGCGAGAAGTCCTCAGGGCACCAAACGCCGAATCCGTTCCCCTCGCTGTTCCACGACACAATTCTTTTACAGCGGCGGCTCTCATGATCGAAGGCTTCTTCTTCCTCTAAGAGGTCGTACGTCTTGCACAGGAATGGAGCAGGGGATCTCGTCCTCGGCGTCGACTGATGACTCGTACTCCCGCCTATCACCTGGTTTGGCTCTCTGGCCATACTCATGAACCCAAAAGCTTGCCGTACTCTACTCTGAACTGCTTATATAAAGCAACAGCGCATCCCAGAGAGAAAGCTCCAAGAGTCTTTCTTTGTTTCTTCATAGATCCTTCCTCTGGGCTACTTGGGTTTGTACGTAGTTGCAGAAAATATTGAATTATAGGAAAGTGATTGATGGAAGTGAGGAATTGCCGTGAAGTCTGACCAAGTACAAAAAGGGTTACTATCTCTGATCTCAGCAACCATCAATTGGGTTAATCAGACAGACTCGATTATATCAGTTCTGGTTGTGTGATTTGTGTTTTGGATTTAATAGTTGGGTCAGGAACGTTTTTGCTGTTCCAAAATGTTATTTTTGTTATATTTTATGCTTATAAAAGAATAAATTCATGTACAGTAAATAAGATAATTTTCAAAAAAAAATCTTATTTCCATAACATATAAATATTTTATTATTTGTCATTTTTATTGAGGTTACATTATAAAAAATGAAGTTCTAAGATGTTATTATCATAAATTGGATTACTATAACAGAGAAACTCTTAACCAATTATTACAATTCCACATCATAGATAAGTAAAATCATGGATAATTATAAGGCAAAATTTCAGATAATTACCCTATACATTGGGGGTAGTGACATTTAAGGCCTCAAATTTCAAGCAAAACAACTGAGTATTCTGAACTTTCAAAAATCAACGAGTCCGGCAGACACACTTGGAAACAATTCAAACTTCCAAAACTACTCTTTACATATTTTGTCACAATGGGCCCTTTTCAGAATTGTAGTAGACTGACCTTGTTTCAACTCATTATCAGGACTGCATGGAAGGAATTTAATACGGGTATTTTACCTCTCACGGTTAATGGTGTTAGAGTTGAGTGTGAATTTTTGAAAGCTCAATATATTTGGTTGTTGCAATTGAAAATTGAAGCATGTAAGTGTCACTACCCCAAACTACAAAACTACAAATACCCACCTCTACCCTAATTATAAATGTGAAGTTATTTAGGTAAGATCTAATTATAATCGGGTCAGATCTATTTATTCTAATTAATAATTGATTCAATTCAAAGCCTGTATGGTCACAAGCTGAGTTGTTCGAGCTCAGTTTGGTCTAAACTGAGTTTTGAATCGAAATCAAATCTAATATATAGGCTCGTTTGTTAATCGAGCCAAGCTCGAACTTAATAAAGTTCGACTCGTGAGGCTTGCGAGTTACGAGCCGAATTGAGTATATATGTACATAGCCTCGACTACTAAAGGAGACATTAACTTGGCACCTCAGCCACTGAGGGAGACCTTGGCTCAGTACCCCAATAGTTGAAGGAAACCTCGACTGCTAGGAAAATCTGACTCAGCACTAACTGAGGGAGACTTGCTATCAGAGGCAACCGAACCAAATTCGAACTTTTGAACTTTTGACTTGAACCAAGCTCAAACTTAAGTCTCCAATTCAAATCGAATTCGAATTCGAACTTAAACCTAATAATTTATGAACAAGCCAAACTCAAATAGCCAGATATTTAAGTCGGCTTGACTCAAATCCACCACTACTGGCCATGTTCATCTAGCCACACATTAAAAATATTGACTACTTAAAATACAACGTAACCGATATTTCACTAGGTGAATGCATCCAACAAAGTGTGTTATGGTCGGCAGATCCAAAGTCGTCAAATGCATGGCATGGGATGGTGGTGGCCATCAAACCTGCCCAAATTGTCATACATAGCCGTAAAGAAGAATCAACAGATCATCTTTCTACTTTCTACGAAGGCATTAATATAAAATAAGGTTTATTTGACCAACAACGTGCTTTGAATTGTATAAAATAACAAGGCTCGTGACAAATTAACGACGTGCTCATTTGTGTTTCGAAGCTTTTTTTTTTTTTTTTTTAATAAAGGTCCAGTTCACGCTTGAAGGAATTTGTGTCTCACCTACTACATTGATCAGGACCGTTGGAGATGTGGACTGTCTTTAAATATGAGAATGGTTGAAGGAGGTATTTGACCGATTAAAGCATTCAACGGCTGTGACGAAGAGGTGAGTCCATCAACTGACTGGTCAGGATTATATTTTATATTTGATTATGTGGAAATCTGGGTTAAGACTTAAGACCGTTATTCACGTTGCTTAATATTCTGTATCGGAGACAGGGAGACGCTTTTATTTGGTGCATCCATTGTCATCCATCGAGCGGAGTAAATCAATCTCCGTCAATGAGGTCAACTCTTGACTCGACTCTTGACTCTTGATCTGAGTGGGAGATTCTGAGATATCTCTTGCTCACGGTCGTACCAGTCGCACGAAGGATGCAATTGCAAGTGGATTGGCGCTCAACGTGAGACCCACTGCCACTGGATTGAGATATTGGGTCAGTTTGTACGCTTATGCTGTGTTTGATTTGAAAGAAAAAAAAAAAAAAGTACGTAAAGGTATTTCTTCAAACCGAACACAGCGTTAAAAAAATGGGAATCCCATATCGTATCGGATACTTTGATAGTTTGATTAATATCGGATTTAGGGACGTCAATGGCCATTGGCCAATGGGTCGTGTCAAAGCTTGTTGGACCCCTCGTCATTCATGAGATGTTTCCAAACTGAGTCCGAATCTGCTCTTCGTACAGCGTGCGACCTCACACCATGATGTATGGCCGCACATCAGGAACATTTCTTGTACTTGTATTTAGTATTCATGGGGAGATGTTCTCAATACAGAGTGGGATGTGGCTGTGAGATCAGTGTTAGGCACACTCTGTTAGGAGTAGATCCTAATTCTTCCTAACTTAGGCACACTCTGTCCACGGGATGAACATCTGTTCTGCAGATTGTGGATATGGGACCGGTTCACACTATATCATGGACCAGTCCCATCTACACCCCAATTTCTCATCCACGGCAAAATCTCATGGTTAGGGACCGCCCACACTTGATTTTTTATCCCCTACTTCACACTTTCCCTAAAAGGCTAAAACCCTATTGTTTGTTTCACATTTTAATATTTTTGTTAATAAAATATTAATTATTTTACTTAATTTTTTTATTTTTTTAAAACTTAAATGTTTTATCAATAAAATAATATTTAAAATATATTTTTTTAAAATTTTAATTATTTTACTATTATTTTTATAAAAAAATAATATTTATTGGTTAATATTAATTCATTGACACATTTTTCAATATATTTATCATATATGCAAAAATTAGATATTTATGACTAAATATGTAGATCAAGGTTTTCAAGCCGTCGTTGACCTGGACGGTCGGACCGTTCGGCCCGGGAACCGTCCAGGCAAGCGATTCCATTTTACCCCAAACCCAGTTTTTGGCCAAAAACCATTGCAAAAGTCAACAACCCATTGACCCGAGTGGTCGAATCATCGACCTGTTCAATGGTTTTTTATTTTTTTAATTTATTTATTCGAACAGGCCGTTTGTTCAAACTGGACGATCGGACCGTCGACCCAGAAACTGATGGCCAGAATAGTTCCATTTCTGGGTCATTTTTTAAAATGTTAGTGTAGACCATTCATAAATGTATATGAGATACATGAAATCAAAAAGTGTGGTGTGGACTGGTCCACACAATTTGTCCACAGTTTAGAACAGTTGTGGACTGTGGTGTGGTGTGGATTGGACATTGCCATAAGGTGTGGTGTGGGTTGGACATTGTCATAGGGTGTGGAGTGGACTAGTCTACACCCACCAATTTCTCATCCACACTACAGAATACACCCTCTGGTGTAGTGTGGATGAGAAATTGGTGGGTGTGGACCAATCCACACCACACCCTGTGGTAGGGACCAATCCACATTACATTGTAGTTCATAATTGTTCTGAATTGTGGACAAATTGTGTGGAGTGGACCTGTCCACACTCACATTGGCATTCTGTAGCGTGGTGTAGACCAGTCCACACCACACATTTTATGAATGATATACACAGTTAATCATAAATATCTAATTTATGCATTTTATATGATAAATATTTTGAAAAATGCATCAATGAATTAATATTAACCAATAAATATTAATTTTTTTATAAAACAATAGTAAAATTATTAAAAAAATAAATAAAATATATTTTAAAATTTTAAAAATATTATTTTATTGATAAAAACATTAAAAAATTATTAAAATAAAAATTAAGTAAAATAATTAATATTATAATAACAAAAATATTAAAAATAATATTTAAACAATTGATAAAACAAATTTTTGCAACATAAACATGACATCTAACAATTTATACAAACTAATAAAACATTAAAAATTTGTACAGTCAACATGGCTCTATCCAAGGCATCTCTGCACCAGAGAAAATGCATGACCATATGTGGTTGGTTGGGGCACAGAGAGTGCTTCCAGTTACAGGAATTGCCATTTGATGACAGTCACTTCCCATCTACAATCCATCAACTAATCTTTTTTTTCTCCCCCAGTTTTTGGACCCTGGACCCCTTCTTTAAAAAGGAAGAGATCTGATGATCAAAGTGAAGTGTTTTTGTTTCGCAACACTTGAGAGGTTGAGGTTACTGTTCTCAGCATATAAAAAACTTTTGAAAAGTTGTTTTTCAAGGTTTCTCATCAAGTGATGAATTTGCTTTAAACAAGACACTCAACAATTGTCCCATGAAACCAAACTACCTTCCAAAGATGCACTGCCGGTCCAATCAAAATTTGGAACAGCCAGTACTCTCACAGAAAGCTACATACATAGAGAAAAAAAAAATGAGCCAACATTTTTTTAGCTCATTTCTGATAGAAATGAAAGCTACAGAAAGCTCATTTCTGATAAAAAAAAATGAACAGCCAGTACTCTCACAAAAAGCTACAGAAAGCTACATACATGAAACCAAATTACCTTTCATTTGCTGGTTGTTTTTCCTCGAGAACTAACATTCATTTCTAATAAACTACGGTTGTTTTTCCTGAGCTAACATTAATTTTTTGTCTGATGAGAAAGAGAGAAACTAGCGGGCGGTGAGAAATGAGCTAGCATTCATTTGTCTTTTTTCATCAGATTGTCTGCGGAAATATGAATCTATGCGAAACAGAGAGAGAGAAAGAGAGAAACTAGCAAGCGGAGAGAAACTTATCGGTGGTGGAAAAAAGCAACGGTGGAGAAGCTTCAGCGGGCGGAGCAGCGGAGAGCTTCAGTGGACGGACAGTGGAGACCTCCAACGGTAATGTGAAACAGACAATAGGGTTTCAGAGAGACTTTGAAGCATGAGATCAATAATAAACCATGGAGGATACGTATCCACGAGTTTTTCCTGTTGACGCTATATCGTGGATTGGTCCCGTCCACACCCAGCCGAACAAGTCTTCATCCCGTGGTCCACGGTCCCGTCTACGAGATGAACACGGTGCCAAACACCGCCTTATTGAGCATGTCAAGCAAGGTTTTTTAAAACCAACCCGGACAACAAACCGGCCAGGGGTCCAGTTCCCAGGTCAAACGGTCCAACCATTCGAATTGAACAATCAGGCCCATTCCGACAAAAATATAAAAAAAATAAAAAAAGTCAACCGTTAAACGGTTTCGAATGGTTCAACCACCCGGGTCAGCGGTTTGCTGACCAAATCAATATTTTTTGGCAAAAATCCAGTTTTGGGAAAAACGGAACCGATCACCTAACCGATTTCCAGTTTTTCCGGTCCGACCATCCAGTCCAGTCCGGTTTTGAAAACCATGGTATCAAGTAACAATGGTTTGGAGGAAATCACATCAGAGCCCCAACACAGTGCGCCCCACAGCACATCTGAGTGTGCATTGGAAATCTCCCATACTTGAAAAAATAGAAATAGTAAGATTTCTTTTTTTTTTTTGAAATAAGAGTCTACCTTCACCTGTCTAACTAGAAAAGGCCAGATCTAACTGTATTGATTACTTGCATGCTCATCTTGGTTCAGACTCCAGAGTTCAGAGCCCCCCACTAAAATTACCAGAGAGCATAAAGTCATCTTCGATGCATATAGGAGAGCTGATGACCGCTGTGCTGTGGGAGTCATTACTAAAGATACTGTTACTAAAGTTCTCTGGGTGGTGCGTAAAAATGTTGGGGTCTACCGTCTATACCACCAATGAAGTTTAAGCTTAGGCAGCACTTGAAGCTCATCAAGTAGCAAGGAAATTCCAACGTTCTAAAAGGAGATTCTAGAATTGTTGTCAATGGTCTTCAAGGAAGAGAGGAACCACCACCTTGGAAGGTTTGCGACTAGGTCAGGAATGATTCTAGAATTGTTGTCAATGGTCTTCACGGGGTGATGAGATCTGCTCTGCCCTCACAGAATACTCTTCACACCAACATCACAGCCACATCCCACTGTGTACTGGGAACATCTCCCTTGAATAATAACGTGTAAATACGGGAGATATTCCCGATGTGCCGCTAAAAGATGCTAGGTAGTCGCCGTGAGGAGCAAATCCGGATTCAGGTTGCACAATAAATGCATATGCAGCATTGTTTAGTATATAGCATTAGGAATGATGGAATCGTTGCTTTCGATCAGCACCAGTGGAAAAGTAACGAGAAGAAACAGGTTCCAGTAGAAATTTCGGAACACAGCTTGCGGAGAATGTAAAAATGTTTTCCAAGGAGATTCAATTTAGTCATTCACCAAAATAAGACAATGTAGTAGTGAGCAGCCAAAAGTTAAAAACAGGAGCTCTACGCCTCTATCCTTCTGCAGCCTAACGGCTAACGCATTTACACAAGTGAAGCCCAAAGTGCAGTACATTGACAGTATCTGCCAATAACTGTATAAAAGCAAATTATAGTGCAACAATGATTCTGATACCATGCAGGGGCACCATAGAGCCTTACATGGCAACATCTGGGTCCAATCTTCTTTGAATGGCAGCTGCAGCCTAAGGATATAAATAATGCTAGTGTCAATAATTCGGTAGAAGATGGTTAAAGCATGCATTACTAAGCAGAACATTGCAGCCTTAGGATATAAATAACAGTATTGTTGATGATTCAGTGGAAGCTGGCAGAGCTAAACATAACAAGGCAGAGTAAGGATCAAGTGTGCTGACCTCAAAATTTCCGAGCTTGTACTGATATGCCATTTCTTCTCTAAGCTGGGCTTGCTCTTTCATTGCCTGTGCCTGAAAATCCAGAAAGGGAGGAATTATACAATGCAATTCAAAATGTTGTGTTGTTAACTTGATTTGGCTTGGCATTCAAAAGAATAAATACATAGCCGTCCAGGCACCTATGGGGTTGTTTGGTACCATTGTGTTTCAACTTTCAAGTATAAACACCACCACATCAGTGCCACATTGGCATTTTGGGTTCAATAATCAATTTTCTATCTGAATGGGAATGTTTTGAGTTAAAGCAGTCATAAAACACTTTGCATGAAATTCTATGCTAGGGAGTGTTCCAAGCTGCTTTGGGAAGAAAAGTCTCAACACCTTGACTGCCATGGCACTGATGCGGTACTGATATGGATGAAAAACGCACATTTCTCCCCAAGCAGGATTCAGTTACAATTAGTGGTGTTTGTGTTTCAAGTATGAACGGTGTTTCAACTCAAAACATTAAAGGTTGAAACACCAATAATACCAAACACAGCCTAAGTGGTTCTGGGGGTTGCCCAATTATATCGTCCCAAGTATTTTAGAGAAGGAACTCATTAAGCCCATTAGGGATTTTTTTACTTGCATAACTCATTGCCTAGGTTATGCCTAGGCATCATGCTCCCTTGTCTCCTAGCTTTACCTTGGCACCTTGAACACTATGAATACATAATTGAAAAAGACTGGTAGTGGTAGAGCAGCATATTTACCATTCCACTCTGCATCATGCACTTTAAGGATTCCACCTGTTCTTCCTTCTGTTTTTCACGCTCTCGCATCAATTCTTGCCTGAAGTAAAACAAAGCTCTTGGTTAAACCTAGAAATAGTGATAGATATATTTACACTATAAAGGGGGGTTGTGTGAAAAAAGGAGATTGGCTCTCTAATGTAACTTTTTGGTGCTTGGCACATTCTATCTTGTAAAACTGATTTTTTTTTAAATACCAATATTCTATTTCTTCAAATCAACAAAACTGATTCTAATTATTCATATAACAAATATATTTACATAATTTAATGCAAATGAAGATAGACTTAACAGTTGGACTACAACCAAAAGCACAAATGCACTTTGCTATACCCACAAGAACCTCAATGTTACCACCCTTGTATGTGTGTCTTATCCGCAGGTCAAAACTGTTGCAGTTCAAAGGCTTCCCCCAGTGCAGTTTTCAAATATGCTTCTGGTTACTTCAATCATTACTCACATTTGCTAACTTTTGTTTCTATGATTGCTTAAGCGTAGTTACCTGACTTGCAGAGATTATGCTTTTGTTTATCTATTTATTTATTTATTTTTTTTTTTTTGGGGGGGGGAGGGGGGTTAACAAAAATATAGCCCATCAACATGCTGTGATGCATGCGTACGATTGAAATTAATGGCATTCATGCTTTACTTTGAGAAAGACTCCACAGAACTGTGACAAGGAGTTGACAAATTGGTGCTAATCCTAACTGGAGTCAAGAACTAATAATCAGTACATGAGTGGATCGGCAAGTTGGATTTTCACAATATGTGAATAAAAATCTTGTATGAATCCTCAAAATCCATCTCATTCAAATAATCTTCACATTTAACAAAATAAAATTGTCCATCCATTACAAAGAGGAAACTGCCAGAAAATTATCCCAACATGGAGAAAGTTCCGAGGACAGAAACATTTATACAATTTTTTTATAGGAAGCAGCATTTATACAATTATCATCCCTCGCTTAATGAATCATGAAGAGTTCAGTGATTTCTTGGTGAATGCAGTTGCTAGTGGATGGAGTACTAATGCATCTATAGGTGACTAGCAGTGAGCCACAGTATCTTTTGCCATTTGTTGGACTATCTGGACGAAGAAATAGAATCTTTTGGGCTGTTTTTGGTTTGAAAGAAAAGGAAGGGAAATTAAGTCAATTAAGGAAGAGGTTTCCCTCCCTTTTCTTTCAAACCAAACACGAAATTAAGGAAAGGAGCAAATTTTCCACCAAAATTCATGCTAGCTTTCTTATGGGCTGGGCTCTGGCTCTTTAAGATAAGAACTTCCGTAGCAGTTATTTTGACAGCCAGCAAAGCGCAAAGGGGGGCGGGGGGGATGTAAAAACAGAATAAACAGACAGCCCTATTAAGAGACACCCCACTTAAGGGGCAAAGTGTTTGCACAGTTGCAATATATAAAAAGGTTCTATCCACCACAGATTTAGCCAAATGATCCGCAATTGAGTTCAGTTCCCTTGGAATCCATCTCAATTCATAAAACAGAGAAGAAACCTCAGAAATCTCATTGAGAAAGTGGCCCAGTCTCCAAGGGCCCTTATCTGGATTGGAGGCCCAGCTAATAGCATTCCTAGAATCTCCCTCAACGAGTAGAGTTAAGCTGTGGCGATTTAACAGTTCTCAGACCAATCACTAATGCTCATATTTCAGCTTCAGCAGCATCTACTGCACCAGCGGGACCACTGTAAGCCCAAATCACTGAGCCCTCTCTGTCTAGAATCACTCCCCCAATGCCAGCCGCCGGAATCTGGCCAGAGATTACTCTACAATTGCCATCAAACTTCAGTAAATAATCTAACTCAGGCCTGGGAATGAGGAGGTGCCTTGGTTGATTGTTAACAGTGGAGGACTGTATAATCTCTATTAAACTCCTTGGTCCTTGCAAGATCAGCATATCTGAAACCTTTGAAATGATCAGAGGAAAGAATCCAGGAAAAGGTGCACTCAAGAATTCTTTCTCTAATTGCTTCAGTCCTCACAAACTTGTTATCAAAACTTCTCCTGTTACGTTCATCCCAGATACACCACATAACAGCATGAGTTAAGGCTCTCCAAAAATTTTTACCTCTAGACCCCATCCTGTTGAATTCTTTTTTGTCCTCTCCCTCCTCCTGGAAGCTATCAAGCTCAACTTTGACAATCATTTGATTGGGAATCCAGATCCTCCAGGCATAGAAGGCTCATTATTAGGACCTAGAGGTAAGATCCTCATGCTGTATTTGGATCTGATGGGAGAGGGCACATCCATCCATGCAAAGCTTTTTACTTTATTACAGGGTTTCAACTGATGATTTCCATGGACTATGAAAAGTTGAAGGTTGAGGGGAGGTCCCCAGGCTTTCATTAATTCATTGAAAGAATGCAACACAGCCATTAGAGGAATTGAGGGTTATTACATGTGATTTGTGAGGCAAGGGCATTGACTTCAAGAGCAAATATCTTTAAGGGTGGATTCCTAAATCAGTCAACTCTTATCTTTTTTTTTGTCCTGTATTGTTAAAAATTCATCTGATATGTATATCATGCATATCTTTCAAGGATCATGTATTTTTTTTTTTGCTGACTATGGTTTCTAGTTCCTGAAACTAACAGGGTTTCATTCTTTTTTTGTGATTTTCCAACATAGGATCAACTTATAGATAGAAGTACATATCTCACCAATTAATAAATTTGTCATGAACTGTTTCCCCAAGGCAGTTTGGACAGAATTTCTATCTCTATTGGTGTTCCAACAGAAGCTTATCATACTCATTGATATGATAGATTTTTTTTATCAACGAATAAATATTTTATTAATCCAGAAAATAAGAGTTACAGGCAACCCAAGGAAAGGCATGAGATGCGACCTTTCCTTTAAGATTGATTACATACAAGATAAAGAATCCCGAGAAACCCCCTGTTTAGCAAGTGAATCAGCCATTGAATTTTAGAGCATTGATAAGAGGGGTAACCTCTTTCTTAATGATGCTTCCTTTCACAGTTGTTTCTTTCTAAGAAACAATAGAACATAGGATAAGTTTTATGTTTTATCAGAGTGGCGCAAACCGCAAATGGCAATCTTTAAGTGCAAATCCTTACAATTAATTGCAAAATAATGAATCTAAGGCTACACAATTCCCTAAATTTGATCCCTTTTGAAAAATCTACAACCATTGTTTCATTGTTCCAGCATCCTTAACGAGTAGGAGATGATGGGCTTCAGCATTAATTGGGACATTTGGCTAAAGGAGACTATGATTATATGTTTTGAGGTTGATGGGCCTTCCTGAGTAGAACCTCTGGTTTTTTATTTTGTATTTGGGACCATTCAATCCTCATTCTTTCTAAAAAATTTCTTCTTATAGGAAAAATTGTCTAAATGCCTGTACATGCCTGGCATACTGGTGTCGGGATATGATAGTTATCAGATACAAATGCCAGATACTGCATGGGATACATCTAGATGTACTCTATAGCATTAATTACTTTTAAATATATATATATATATATATATATTATATACATACTAATATACTATAAAAAATTTGCATATGCTAGAAATTTAATTATGCATATTACATGGGATACCCATAGCCACATGTGTCCAGGATTTCAGGAAATGGAGAGTCATATGCTACATTTACTGTATCTATGTTTGTGCCCTATCTGTATCTAGGCATCACAGTAGAAATTTTTAAAGGAAAAAAACAAATAAACCAAGACATACCGACGCTGCTCTTCATCATTAAATACAGTACGCTCTATTTGCAGGAACTTCTTTGAACCTTTTTTCATCTCTTTTTCCATCTGACGCCTATGGTAAGCATCTAAACCATAATATCTGCAGTCATAAAACCATTTTTAGTTCAAATAGTAAAATAACTGAACTGTTGAGAGTAAAACTATGATGAAAGAAATAGGAGAGACAAGAGAAATAATAGCCCTAAAAAGATGGGAAGGCAACTGCAAAGAAACACTAGGACTAGAAAACTACAACAGTGAATAGTAATCTCCACAATATGGACCACCGATCTACTTTAAACTCATTAAAAAAAATCAGAAAGCTGCATGGGCAGTGGTTGGAAACAAATGTTTAAATACTCAACAATCCTTTCTCATCCCAAGAACGTGATGCTAAGGCAGGATGCTGCTAGGTATATAGGGCCCATCTGTTTGCAAGCAATCCCCTACTCTCCTCTTTTGTTGCTTTTGATACTTCATTTGTACAAATAAGGTGATTTTTGTGCTTTTAGAGGTCCCTACTATAGCCTCTTGTATATGCTTATCCCATTTGAATCGCTCATGAAAATCCATGCTACCAGTCCAATCCCCTGGTAGTTTTTGACACACCTAACTCCAAGTGATGGATTTGGAGTTCCAACAACCCAAAAGAGTATGCTTATTTATGTGGATGGCCAACCTTAGGGCAGTCAATGGACTCCGAAAGTCCGATACCCAATTTGACACCAAATCCAATTATCCCAGATTTGGATATTAGAACTTGCATCCAATTAATAATGGAACCAGATGCAGATTTAACCCCATCCAATCCAATTAAAAATTATTATTTTATGTATATATGTAGTGTAATTGTATGCTTCTGTATATATAATTATATAAAATTTATAACTGATAAATTTAATATTTAATATTTATATACATTTATTATATATAATATATAAATGCATATATATATATACATTAAAAACAATTAATTTTTAGAATTTCTTTTGTCATTTTAAGCACAATAAGTTGGATGTAGATTAAATCCAAATCCACATCTGATCTGAGTCCAACATGCGACATATCAAATTTCAGTTAGGATTGGGATCCAAAGGCTTAATAATTGGATTGGATGTAGATGTAGCCAGATCCGAACTGATTACAGTTCTAACCAACCTGAACAAATTTTTTATTACCAACCACCTTTTTTATGGATGGCAATCAACCACCTTATAGTAAAGGGTAGAAGTGTTCACAAATAGTGTTCATTATGCCACCAGCATGAGGAATTGGTTCCCTACCTTTTTCCCTATTGCCCTTTTAGCAACAGTACTCAATTCAATTTCACACTATTTTTTGGGAGAGTATGGATGATTCTAGATGAAACAAACATGCTCTGAAACTTCTCTGGTAAAGAACTTCTCTAAAAGAGAGAGGATTCTATGCAACCTAACCCCCTTTGCTATTTGCTGGTTAATTTGGGAGAAGTGGAACCTAAGAACCTTTTATCACAAGAAACATCCCAAGGAAAGACTAATCAAGAAGATTTAACCCTTTGGTCCCTAACCTTTTTACGGCATAATATAATACAAATCCAACACTTGTCAAAAAAAAAAAAATAGTGTTGGGGGGAGCACCAGGCTGGGGATAAACTTGTAAAAGTGTTTTTGATTGTTTAGATGTTTGAAGACCAGCCCTTTTTTCGTACCGGCTCCATTTTATGTCAGTTTCTTTGGAAATTGGAATGTTGGGATTTGCTTGTGTGTGTATGTGAGTCACAACCATTTAAAATCATGATGCGCAGAAAATGGAGCAGAACCTTACTTTTTTGAAGGAAAGGTAGCTGTATTATGATCCTCCATGAATCTGTAAGACGGATAAATGTTAAGTCAGAACCTGAGAGATAATAGTAGTATGGTACTTAGTGCTTACAATAGCCTAACACAACATAAATGTATCATTTAGTGTCCAGTGTGCATGCTTCTAATCTATATAGGATTCCTAATTAAGTATGATAAGCTTCATTTGACAATTCAGGTAGAATAGTTAGAGTTATCTTACTCTTTGAACATTTGCTTCTCTTCCCAGTTGGATAGAGTTTCTAGGTTCACCTGCAGTTGAAAATCCAAGTTACAAAGGCATGCAACAATCTCCAACTCATTAGAACTACCTGGTGGACACATTTCCACCAATCAATTATTTTACCAATACAGTCAAATAAACCAAAGGCAAATTACCAAAAATGCATCGCAAAAATAAGCACTTTAGCCAAAATGGAAGATTAAAACACCAATAGAAGTTAGACACATTTTATGGTGTGGAAAAAGGAAAAAAATCAGTTTTAAACATTACTGCTTATTGTCTACAACATCTGGGAGAAGAAGATTTTGGGAAGTTCTTTGTAATTTACAAAACTCCAACCCAAATCACTGCTTGAATAGATAATATTTTTTAGTCACCGTGATCCATTAATTCAAGAACAGCCTGGGCCCTCATAATTTGTCAGGTGCAAAGACAAACTAAGTGAAAAACAGCTGGAAAGATGACCACAACGTATGGTTCTAGTGCGCTCATTTGGAAGGTGGAAATTGGAATAATGGACAATAAGATTTTAGCCAGGATAACGATTTGGATAAACCACTTTTTTTATTGAAAAAGGTAAAATAGTATCTGTCTATCAATTATTATCACTACAAAGTGTATATTCTATATTTCCAGTAGGGATAGGCCTGGGTTACTAAAAATGCATGTGCCCAAATCAGCAGCCCCCATTAAAGCCGAAAAGAACTTCTAAAATCATCAGGTGCCAAAAATTCATTTGATCACACCAATTTCAGTGAAACTGTTTACGTAATTTCTTAAGGAAGACTCATACGGTGCTGCCTCCTAATCTTCTGAATACGAAAGATATGTTAAATTCCCATTCGCCCTTGCTGCACCCAAACAAAGGAAAAGAAAAAAGAAAATGAAGAAAGGACAAACCTATAGGTCAGGTGAAAGTTAACAGTTAACTCAAGAAATTCCCACAAAAGAATCTCTATTATCCAATTAATACTTAAGAAGGTGAGAAGAGTCTCTTAATAGCTTTTTAGGGGTCCAAAGGTAGAAGGAATTTTCATCTCCAATAAAATAGTATCTGTCTATCAATTTTTATCACTACAAAGTGTATATTCTATATTTCCAGTAGGGATAGGCCTGGGTTACTAAAAATGCATGTGCCCAAATCAGCAGCCCCCATTAAAGCCGAAAAGAACTTCTAAAATCATCAGGTGCCAAAAATTCATTTGATCACACCAATTTCAGTGAAACTGTTTACGTAATTTCTTAAGGAAGACTCATACAGTGCTGCCTCCTAATCTTCTGAATACGAAAGATATGTTGAATTCCCATTCGCCCTTGCTGCACCCAAACAAAGGAAAAGAAAAAAGAAAATGAAGAAAGGACAAACCTATAGGTCAGGTGAAAGTTAATAGTTAACTCAAGAAATTCCCACAAAAGAATCTCTATTATCCAATTAATACTTAAGAAGGTAGAGAAGAGTCTCTTAATAGCTTTTTTGGGGTCCAAAGGTAGAAGGAATTTTCATCTCCAATAATTCCTCTCTTTTTACCATATGGTGGATAACCATTGGACTAAATTTGCCACGTGAAGAGAATGTAATTTTGGTATGACCAAAGTTGTCCACCCATTACACTCCCTATCTACATGGAAAATTTCAGTGTCATAGCTGTCATTGCATGGCCAAAAGAGATAACCAGCCCTTTTCTTTTGGTTCTAAGCTCTAAAAAGACTACAAAAACATTGGAGTGCCGTTTGAGACAGATAATATTAGAGTATGTTGGCTCTGTAACATCACTAATCTGTAGAATGCATATATTTCCTCTGTTGTTATCATTATTATTCTGGAAGGTACACTGGAAGAACTTTTCCCTTAAAAGAGAAATATGTGATTGCTCTAATTATCTTTTTTTTGTGCATGTAACAACATGATTGTGTGAGATAACCATACCTGCTTAACTTCTGCTAACCATGCAGTGAATTCTGGTCGTTTATTCCTCCAAAAGAAAAACAGTTTGTCAGAGAAATGAGAAGGCATAAAGAAATGAAATCATCATCATCATCATCATCATCCATGCCTTATCCCAACTATATGGGACATAAAGAAATGAAATGATTATTGCATATTTCAAACCAATGATCAATTAATATTGATTCCCAATGCATGATGAATACTAAAAATGTAATGGCTTCATAAAAGTCCATATGGATATCGTCTACCAAGTTTCCAGCATCAAAACTTGTGGAATTGTTATGGGGTGAGCCCTGTTGGAGATTTTAAGATTCTTACCTATGGCTCTGAGTATAGACCAGAGATAAAATAGATGATAAGGGAGAACATAATCAGCGTTCTATTTACCACCTTAGAAGCTCTAATTCAGACATTTACTACCAAACTCCAGAAACACTTGGAGAACGAGTTTGTAGTGACAAGAGCAAACAAAAAACAAGAGACAAACCATGAAGGCACATGTTTTTGATAATGAGAAGGAAAAGGAACAGCCAATTTGATACAATGTATACCCATGGACAATCTAGGAAAACAGATAGAAACCGTCATGATTTATGACACTAATCATGGTACCCTTGAAGAATATAGAGATTGATGGGTAAAAAGACTAAAATTATTTGACGGTGTTTCTGTTGTGGACTTGAGGAGGAATTGGAAGTAAGTGGTTGATCCCATAGCACCGAAGGCTGTCATTAAGCCATCTTGGTCTCCCCCATTCAGTGGTTTCACTAAGCTGAATTTTGATGGGAGTAGTGAAGAACATCCAGGTCCTTCAGGAATTGGAGGAGTTTTCAGAAATGAGGACAGTAGAGTAATTGCCTTATACTAGGGACCAATAGGGATGGGAGATTCCCTGAGCGCAGAAATTCTAGCGGTTATGGAAGGTATTCAAAGAGCCAAGGATTTGAACATCTCTGAGCTGATTATTGAAGGGGATTCAAAGCTGGTTATAAGCTGGCTTCAAAAGGAAGAGGGACTGGTGTGGTGGGACTACATTAATATGACAAGGAAATTTAAATGGCTGGTTAAAGGAATGAAAATTATTCTGAATTGGGTAAAAAGAAATGCTAATAGCTTTGCTGATGCATTGACAAAACAAGGGGTGGGAAGAAGTCATGTTTTCTCGGCTATGTTATAATGTTGTTCTTATGTTTGGGGAGACTTAAGAGAGTTTATCTCTCCCTTTCTTTGTACTATCCTTAATTTTTTGATGAAAATTTTTCAGTTATTGATAAAAATTATAGAGAGAGATTGATTAGATACAAATTAAAATCACGACTTCCAAGTTCCAACTTCCAGGATTCCAATAGTAACTGTAGACCTTGGAGGCATGCATAGCTGGAGAGGAGAGAGAGATCACAACTTACAGATGGATCAACGCTTTGTTTTATTGATGAATGATTGATCATAGATCTATATATTGGAAAAGGAAATAAAAGGAAAAAAGAGAGAGATGAAAAGCACGCTATCAATGAGTTTGAGAGGAGAAACATCCGGTGCTTTGACCATGATTTGAGTACTAAGATGCTAGAATTGCCACACAAAGCATTTGCATGCATGAAATAGCTCCATACGGTAGGTGTAGAGAAAAGAGAGCAAAGAATAAAAATAAACATGATAGGATATGATGAAAGAAAAGTTGAGGTAGAAAATCCATAAAACGCACACAGCCATTATCCAAATTCTAAGAAGCAAAATGAGAGAATAGAATGGGAATGTAAACAAGACTGGCATTCTTCTGCGGGACGTTGTTTGTCAAGCTGCAAAATAGGCTGGCCAAGCACACGTTTCTGCTACCAAAAGGATGAGATATATTTACTATTTTTCGTAAAGCGAAGAATAGTGCATTGTGCATATAATAACTCAGAGACCTGGTGCCAATTCCTGAGCTTGATTCGATAGGGTTCCCAATTAAACGGACTCAATCTACTATTAAGGATATCAAATTTCCCAATATTGAGGTTATAACTTTAAAGCATTTCCTAATCACGACCCACCCAGCTGACGAGGGCCAACAATTCAACGAACCAAGCAGAAAGATTGAAACAAGAAAATGAATTCAAAGACGTAAATACTCCTCCTTCGAGCTCACCAATGAACTTCAAAACCTAATTTTAGAAGGAGAATCCAACTTTAAAAATTTATATTTGTTAAAACGTCGAATCAAAGCTAATGAGAAGTTAAAATTATCGATAGACATTTTATAAAAAAAATGGAAGAAATCCAGAGGTTCTCAAAAGAAAGTCCTTACCACATGTCGGTCTCCTTGATAATCCCGTATTTCCCCCATGAATTCGTAACAGCTCCCTTCTTCCCATCTTCTTTCGTCCTATCCGACCTTTTCTTTTTATGCTTATCCTTCGACTTCTTCTTCTTCTTCTCGTCTTTATCCCTCTTTCTCCTCTTTCTGCCCCTTTCCTTCTCCCTTTCTCTACGTCTCCGACGCCTCTCCTTCTCATACTCCCTTCCCTTTCTCTTCCTCTTTTCCCGGTGCTTTCTCCGCCTCCGCTCGTCTTCGCTTTCACTCCCCTCTGACGAATAATCAGAACTCTCTGACTCAGAATCATCACTAAACGAGTCCTCCGAATCGGACGAATAAGAAGAATCAGACGAAGCGGACGAATCGTCGTCGCTGTGGCGCCTCCGAGACCTTCCATCAGAGTTCCTCCTCCTTTTCTCCTTCTTCTTATCCTTGCTTCTACTGCTCAGCCTTTTATCCTCTTCATTACCTCTAGACTCTCCATCTCCGTTGTCGTCGTCAGTCTCTTCCTCTTTCTTCCTTTTCGATTTCTTCTCATGATCCCTCTTCGACGGTGCATCTTCTTCTCTTCTCACGTATTCTTCGTCTTCGTCTTCTCTGCCATCTCTTTCTGGTACAGATCCATTCCTTCGATCCTTCGCCATTTTCCTTCCCAAATATTTCAATTTCGCGCACACAAGAGAGAGAGAGAGAGAGAGAGAGGAAACTATTATCACTCTCTGGCGGTAAAAGGACACATATTGCAGAACTACGTGTGATGCATCGAACGGTTGAAAACTGATTTGATGCACCAGGCCCCATAATTTGCCAACTATCCCCTGTGACAAGCTTCATGAGCATGATAGTTCATACAGATTACCTGAAACAACTTTATTTATAGTAAATTACATACTAGCACGTTATACTTTACGGGTAGTGATAACATGAATCGTAGACTCCAATCCAAGTTTTTATGCTAACAAAGATGTTTCATTAAGCAAAACATAAAAAAAACACACACACTTGGCCCGTTTGGTGTGTATTTTTGGGAAGATCTTTTGATAGCTCTTACATGTAAAAGAGGTATTGAGTTTTTATGTAGATCTGAGTAATCTGAAGCATGTTTGGCAGATGCGTGTCTTTTTTGTACGAGATTAAAACGGAAAAGACGTGAGAAGCTTCATTTGGAGCTTCCCGAAATCAACCCAAAATGGATTTTTCGTGTCTTTTCAGTGTTCTATCTTTTGACAGCTAGATTTTCTATATGTAAAACAGAAATAGATCAAAAATCGGTGTTCACGACTTATAAACATCCAAAAGATCGCATGAAAAAACGCACCAAATGGGTCCGACAGAAAAAAGAAAACAGAAAACAAACTAAAAAGAACAAAAACAAACTAACTTGCACTAGAGATATAGACCAAATCTTCTCTAATAAAGAGAGCCAAATTGCACTAGAGATATAGACCAAAATCTTCTCTCGGACACCAATGGAAACCAATGGAAAGTTGGAAACCACATCAGACCTTTCAGCTAGGGCTTTACACGAGTGAGATCGGTTCGGTTCCATACAATTTGTTCAATGGAACCAAACTGCTCGAATTGACATTTTGCCCACTAAAACCAATCTAGAAAACTTGAAAACCGACCTAAACATGATTTCTCGGTTTGATCGGTTTCTGAGTTTGGTCAAATGACCATACCATCGTCCTCTTCAAGTGTCAAACCCCTTCACAAAATCAAACCCACTATCCTTCATGAATATGAAGTTCTGCATCTCATCGAAGACTTACATCTACAAAATTAATATCATTAAAAGATAAATCTATAGTAATAATAAGTCTTCAAAACTAGTATTATTAAAAAA
Organism: Nelumbo nucifera; assembly: GCF_000365185.1. Next base: position 520,777 of record NW_010729246.1, on the reverse strand, counting down.
ATAATTTGATGGCAGCACCCTGTTGTTCGGATTACTTTCAGGTGATCGTTGACTCAAAGGCCAAAATGGAGGATTTTTGCTAGATGAGGACTTGGATGTCGAGCTGACTAGGCCAAACTGGGGGGTAGATTGGGTGTTGAGCTAGGTTGATTATCGAGCTGGGTAGCTCTTTAGAGAAACTTGCAAGGAATCAATGTTAGAGGACCTGGGGTGGATAACTTGGCGAGCTCGCTTCGATGATTAAGTTAGTACTCTCAAAGTAGATCGCGAACTAAAAAATCAGAAAGTATGAGAGCTAGAATGTGCTTACTCGCCTCTCTCCTATGTCATTGGGTTTGGTGCCTTTATATAGGCATTGTTGGGTGTGAGTCTCATGCACCGCATCCGAGATTTCTGGGAGGTCATGCCTAACCGGTCCAAAATCCTCAGAGGTAACCACCATGCACGTTGACCACCCTCCGGAACATTCGGTACATGGGCAAACTTCCAAGAAACGTGGGAGTGTTGGGATATGCATACCTAATTTGTCGGCGAGCACGTCTTGTAGGTCACCACCTGGGCCTCAGTCAGGCCAGCACGCCCTCGAGGGAGGTCGCTCCTCGCGTCGAGGTCACTTCGGCCAGTGACAATGTGCTACTGGTCGGCCCTGGACGAGGTGTTTCTAGTTGACCTGAGTTGTGGTCGAGGTCGCTAGGTTGTCGATGAAGGCAGGTCGCCAGGTCGGGGTGAAGAGAAACCGCGATCTGGGACCCCAAGTCATCGCTTAGGTGGTGTCCATGTGTCATCCAGCTTTCCAAGATGCTATGTGTCACAATGCCATTGGAGGACCAAATTTGCCCTCATCAATTGCCCCCCACTCCCGAACTAAAAGTAGCTCGACAAAGGGAGTAGATCGGTCCTTTTTGGCCCGGAATGACTGATTCAATAAACTCGTAGTCATAAGTGCTGGTCCAATTTGCTTCTCAGGTCAGAAGAGTCCAAGTGTTTGCAATCTTACGTAGGACCTCACCGTCTTGATTTTTAGGGCATGAGAGCGAATTCATCTGCTTGAGGAGAGGTGGAGCAGGTACCCCGAGGACATCTACCTTATTAGGGATGCAACCATCAAGGGGTTCTGCAATCCAACTAAGTACCTCAAGAGAGCAAAGCTCATTATGTCGTCCTTAAGAAGGGGTTCTGTGTAACTACTTTATCAGGTCGCTCCATTTAGGTAGACTTCAACGCATTGTCCCTTGAGCTGGTTCTCAAGAGAGTAGCCAGCGAGTTCGATGCGGAGCCTGAAACCGAAGTGGAGGTCTACAGTGAAGAAATCGGCCAAGTTTGCATCTTTCATGGTGCTGAAAGTGAATTAGTCTTTCCTTTGTTTTTCTTTCTTGTGCTGAATTAGTCTTCCTTTGCTTCTTTTTCTCTCTTTCTTTTTTTATTTCTTCTTTTGCACACCAATGAGGTTGAGGTGGAACGGTATGTACCCGACCTGTCTACACATCGATGGGGTTGAACGCGAATTGCTTTTTTATTCTGCACATGCTGAAGAAGCGACTGGGTCTTATGTTGCCCATGCCGAAGAGGCGATTGGGTCTTAAGTTGCTCATGCTGAAGAGGCGACTAGGTCTTATTCATGTTTAGCGCCGAGGTCACTATTTGTTCGGCGCCGTGGCCCTTGGGCTCTAGGAGCGACTCATAGTCTACTCCTCATAATATTATTTAGCCGACGTGCAACCTAACCACTTCGCCTAAGCGGGTGGTCATTCTTTATTAACTTCTCATATGACTGCTTCTACGTCATCCCGTGGGATTATCTTCCTGGGTGAGTGCTTGCGAGACCACAACGTACATGTTCTGCCCCCCTTATGAGGGTTGTTGATATATAAAGTTGTTGTCGGTGTGAGTCGGCAGTTCGAGGCCACGACTGCACTGCATCAGCCTCACAGTGACATCGGTCATCCACTCCTACAAGAAGCCACTAGGAGCTCGACTTGCGGGGGTAGTACTATTGACTTTAGGTCGCTAGCTCACGTGGGAGCCTTGGAAGGCTCGACCTGCAAGGGCATCCATGCAGTCTGTTGGTCGCCGGCTCCCGCGGGAGCCACGAAGAGTTCGACTTGTAGAGGCAACCTCGCGAAATGGGGCTGATGAGGCCTCGTCCTGGCTTATTGCTATTGAGGATGAGTTGAGGTCATTCTGTTGTTGTCTACATTGGGCTTCTCCCATGCGCAGAATGGGAGAGGGGCGTTCACATGCGGTAGTGATGTATTTATCTGGGGCACTGGGAATGCTGAGTTCGGCCTGGACTTGTCTGATTGTCATAGGGGAGTTCTCAAGGTTCATCACAAATGTTCTTGCCCCCTAGTAATTGATATTTGTTCTAGGTGTTGATGCTGTTCAAAAGTGCCTTTGAATTCATAAAAAATGGAAATTAGAAAGTGAGAACTTTAATTTCTAAAAGGTGAGATTTTGGCTTTCAAGAAGATAAGGACTTAGCTTTTTAGAATGTGAGAACTTAGCTTCTTGTAGCGTTTCCCACATATGGTGCCAATTGGTGAAGGGTTTTTTGGTAGCACCCTGTTATTCGGACTACTTCTAGGTGGTCGATGACTCAGAGGCCGAAATGGAGGATTTTTGCTGGATGAGGACTTGGATGCTGAGCTAACTAGGCCGAGCTGGGGGTAGATTGGGTGTTGAGCTAGGTTGATTGCTGAGCTGGGTAGCTCTTTAGAGAAACCTGCAAAGAATCAATGTTAGAGGACCCGGGGTGGCTAACCTGGCAAGGTCGCTCCAATGATTACATTAGTACTCTCATAGTAGATCGCGAACTAAAAAATCAAAAAGTATGAGAGCTAGAATGTGCTTACCCGCCTCTCTCCTCTGTCATTGGGGTTGGTGCGTTTATATAGGCATTGTTTGGTGTGGGCCTCACGCACCGCATCTGAGATTTTCAGGAGGTCGTGCCTAACCAGTCCAAAATCCTCGAAGGTAACCACCATGCACGTTGACCACCCTCCGAAACATTCGGTACATGGGCCAACTTTCAAGAAACATGGGAGTGTCGGCATATGCATGCCTAATTTGTCGGCGAGCACGTCTCACAGATTGCCACCTGGGCCTCAGTCAGGCCGGCACGCTCTCGAAGGAGGTCGCTCCTCGCGTCGAGGTCACTTTGGCCAGTGACAAGGTGCTACAGGTTGGCCCTGGACGAGGTGCTTCTAGCCGACCTGAGTTGTGGTCGAGGTCACCAGGTTGTTGGTGAAGGCCAGTCGCCAGGTCGGGGTGAAGAGAAACCGCGATCTGGGACCCCAAGTCATCGCTTAGGTGGTGTCCATGTGTCATCTAGTTGTACCAAGATGCCATGTACCACAATGTCATTGGAGGGACAAATCCACCCTCATCAATAATAATGATTGCAGTAGTTCCTCCTAATTTCATGTAACTTGAACTGGAGAGTGGAGGTAAAAGGGGGCTTTTCTTGTGCATAAGCAAATTACTTACCTCATCATTATAAGGAGATGGTAAGGGATATGAAGAGTGATAATGGGATTTATCCAATTCAGTTGTAGAGGTTGAGAAAGAAGATTACCTATATTTCGGTAAATCGATGAAAATCAACACCAATGTCTTAGAAATATTGAACATCACAGAAATGAGCAACTATACAACTCTACAAGAGCATAGATGAATCTTTTATACTCCTTATATAGATGAAATGTTTCACCCTTTTCAACTCTGAAAGCTCACTTCAAGAAATGAACTCCATTGTTTGTCACTCAGTTAGAAACAATCACATTCATGTGTTTTCATTCTCAAACCCTAATTGTTTTTCTCTCTAGAAAGAACAATGCAACCCATTGTCCTACTCCATGAAAACCTAGTTAGAGTGTTGTGTCATTAGAATAGTAGGTGGGGATTGACAAAATCTTTCCCTTAAATAGAAACCTAAGTTAGATGAGTAAAACAAAGTGGGTATTTTAAATATATTTTATTTTTATATTGGAAATAGAGGTATACAAAGTGAGAAGAAATGAAATGATGGAAGAGAAGTTGTAAAGAGAAAAAATCCAAATAGGGGAAAAGTTCAAGAAAAAGCTAATAGTGGATTGAGTTGGTCTCGTAAATTGTAATGTCTAACAGGTATCACTGTATCAGAACTCCACCCTATGGCCTTCAAAGGTAACATTTTATAATTTGTATGAAAAAAAAAAGAGATATGAGTATATAATCGGTCAATCGGATTATTTTTGGTTTATAAATTTATAAACCAAAACTGACTCGATTGGTTGGGTTATACATTTTAATAATCCCAAACTGACCAATGGCATTAATAAACTAGACATATCAAGTTGAGTAAGGTTGGTTTCATTGGTTTGATCATTTTGGCCTTCTTTGTGAACAGTCACACAAAATCTTAATATTTTTGCAGGCAAAAAAGATATCATGAGGTCAAGATTCAAGAAGATTCATCACCCAAAACAAAGGAAACTAACTGAGAGTTGTCAAATTCAAACATTACATTGTTTGCACAACAAACAAAACAACTTCAAGTAAAAAGCTTTTTCTTTAGCTTAAAGGGGGAGGAAGCACAAAAGAAACCACACCTTACTCCCCAACATAGACCTTTAGAATTTCTAACAACAAAACCAATAGCAACCTTGCTTGAGCTCAAAAACTAAGGGTGCAACTTGGGCCAGGTTGGTCTAAACCCAAGCCTAACCCAACCCAAAAAAGCCAGGTTGGGTTGGGTCGGGTTGATGCTCGGGTTAGGGTTAGGGTTGAAATTTATGAATCCGACTTTACTTCTAGTTCGGTTAGGATTGACCCCTCGGGAAACCTGACCTGACTTGACCCTGACTCTATAGTACATATATCATATATAAATATATGTTATATATATATATATATATATCATACATTGATTTGTTTAGATGCATGATAGTTGTATAGACCCTACCGCATAATATCATTTATTTCTTTTAAGATAGCCACTTCACTTAATCCTACTTGGAAATACTAAAACCTTAATAACATATTTTATATTTTTTGAATATTTTATTCTTTATCTCCTCTCTGTTGTTTGTCACCCATAGTTTGTTGCCCATAAAAGATCTATTATAAGTTATAATTCATAATAAACTATATTCATTTCAAACAAATTGTTTTCTTCTGAATTTTGTACTTAAAGAACCAATAAAAACATTAACAAACAAATACTAATAAAACATAGGATTAATATATGTAGTGATGGTTGGGTTGGGCCCAACCCAATCCCAGCCTAGCCTAAAGTTGACTTCGGGTTGGGTTGGGCTAGGTTTGGCCTCAACCCGACCTAACCCGACCCGACTTGCAACCCTACAAAAAACTGCCATCAACATTAATTTTCCAAAAACCAACAGTGGTGGCTTCCATCTAGGAGGGATTCCTTATCTTTCATTAACCTTTGAACAACTTACCAATCTTTTATACAAGAAAATAAAGAGCCTTTCCAACCCTAAGTTTTATTAACCACTCTTTCAACAATATACCCAAAAATTTGGGTTTTATCTCCTTCTAATGCAAGTATAAGCACCCAAATATAGAGAAGGAAATTCTACCTTCTTTATATGCATAGAGTTAGCCACGAGTTTCTTTAATCTTGGGTGCACATTGTTACTAATGCTTAGTTTGGAAATAGTACAAATACAAATATGTACAATACAAATAAATACATAATACAAGATTTTGCATTCAACATATTTGTATTTGTACTCATTCCAAATTGATCCTAAAGGACACTATAGATTTAATGTAGTTCACCTGCTGACCTGAGGCTAATTAATAGATTGAGATAGCTCCCAACAAAACATCTACTTCTTGGAGGTCGGCCTTAATGAAGATATAGCTATCATTTGCAAAAAGTAAGTGAAATATTACTTGAGCCTACCTACAAATTTTAATCCCTAACAACTTATTATTCTCAACTTATTTGTTCAACATGTTTGACAATACATTAGTACAACTTAGAAAGAGATAAGGGAAGAGGGGTCTCCTTGTTTGAGCCCTCTTTGGGGTTTGATTCTTTTGAAAGGAGCACCATTTATTAGAATTTGATACAAAACAGAAGAGACACAACTCATCACTCACGTAATCAACTTTTTCCTAAAGCCCAATTTTCCATGGTTAAAAAAAAAAACTACTCTACTTTGTTGTAGGCTTTATTCATATTCAATTTAATAGCCATGAAACCCTTTGAAGCTTTTGCATGATTCATGTAGTGAAACTTTATTAGTTATTAAAATATTATTCGAAATTTCCCTACTAGGAAAGATGACACTTTGGTTAAGGGATATTATCCTATATAGGATTGTCTTGAGTTTATTTGCTGGGATTTTGGCTATTATTTTATAGAATGTGTTATAGAGACTTATAAGCCTGTTCTAAATGTTTAACTTTTGGAATGAGAGCTATGTAAGTATAATTCAATTCAAGATTTAACTTACCATCCTTAAAAAAATCCCTCACATCCATTAGGACATCATCCTTAACTAGGTCCCAATATTTTTGGAAACAAAGTTTTGGATAACCATCCAACCTAGGTGTTTTACAAGGAGCTATCTTAAAGAGAATCATTTGAATTTCCTATTCAAAAATGTGCTTTTGCAACTCTTCATTTTTCTCATTTATTATGATACTTGATATATTTTCCAAAGTTAAGTCCACATTTGGGAGGTGAGAGGAGGAATATTTTTTTTTTTCAAAATGAAGAGTTAAAATTCTTTTAATTTTCTCTTGCTCTTCCATCCACACACCCTCCTCATCTTTCAACTTAAGTTAAGGATTCTATTTTTGGTTCTTCTTCTTATGTTGGCGTTGTGAAAAAAAGAGTATTCTTGTTTCCATAATTTAGCTAATTAATCCTTGACTTTTGGGCCCATATAATTTCCTATCTTTTTCATCCAAGAATCCATAAGATTTTCTAAATCCTTCACTTTCTAATGATTATAATTTAATCCCAACTTAACCCTTTTCCTCCATCAATTTAGGCTTTGCATTTGCAATTTGAGCCTAGACCTTTCCGAACACATCCTTATTTCATTTTTTAAGAACCTTACTCAAGTCATTACACTTCTTTGAAATTGAAGTCCTTGAAGAACCTTCCATACTATCAAGCCAATTCTTCCTTACAACTTCATCACATGATTTATAAGATAGCCACATTTCTTCAAATCTAAATGGTCTTGTAAACTTCAACTCAATCAGATTTGTGTTCCAGCAAATCGGGAAATTACCGGAGCCATGAGAGGAAGTCACCAAGGTCTTAGCATCTAGGAACCACTCATTCCATTCTAAATTACCCAAACTTCTACCTAGCTTGCATTTGATGTGATCCATCCCCTCTCTATTATTTGACCAAGTGAATTTTAGACCACAACTTTGAATTTCCTAAACCTTCCATCTTCTCAAGATGTTTATATTTTTTTCTCATTTCACACACTTTCACCTACCTTCCACTTATTTTTTTTCATTCACATTAAATATTAGGTTGAAATCTCCTACATAACACTAGGAACCATTAACTTTCTTAGCAAGCTTATCCATTTTTTTCAAAGAAAAAAATTCTTCCTTTTTGTAGGCTCACTATATAAGGTACACCACCAAATTATGTTGTTTTCCTCTTCAATCTTGGTATGAATGAAGTTTTTGTCAACATATAAAATTTGAAGATTAAATGTTTCATCTCAAAAAAACACTAGTCCACTAACTAAGGTTTCCAGATCTACCCCAACAATTCCAAAGAGAGGTTTTTAAAATTTTTTATGCACTCCACCAACATACATTTAGACTCACAAAAGAAAATTACATCAAGCTTATCCCTCTGTATGTTCCCTTTTATTGCACGAACTATCAAAATGGAACCCAACCCTTGGTAGTTCCAGCTTCGAATCTTTCATTTAAGTTGAGGGTAAACTCCCACAAACCTTGTATCTACCTGACTAGCAACTCTCTTCTTGATTTCATTCAAACTTTGCTCAAATAACTCCACTCAGGCACGCTCATAACCTTTCAAAACATGGTCCTTCTAAACCCTTTAAAAGTATCACAATCTCAAGCCAAACTTTTCCTTCCTAGTAGAAACTTTGACCCCTAACAATTTATCAACACATACATTTGAGGGCAAACTCCTATCTAAAAGAAAAACACTTTTGCATTTTCCTACCTTAGACACCTTGCTTAGGTAACAGGGGATCTACACTAAGATTTAGTAGCAAAAACACAACTTCAAAAATTATAATTAATCTTTTTATTTATTTTTTTTTGTTTTCTCCTTTTCCAATGGAAAAAAACAAGAAAACATGTTTTCCTTTAATAACAAGAACAAATTTGCCTTCCACCCAAAAATAGCCATAGTAAAAGGGAATTGGATCGAGAACCACAACATTCAAAGCAAACATTACCCACCCTAAGAAAATCCAAAACACCTAGAGATTTAAAAAATTTAAGCGAACAATAGTACAAAAATGAGATGTTGTTGTTGTCAGGCACAAAGAATTGAATAGGTTGAAAGTCAATTTTCACAGGGTGATGGAAAATAGGAAAACATAAATTTTACACTTCTAAGAAAGGGATAACAACTTCTTTTACCTTCAAAATATGTGAATTGGCTTCATCGTTAACAATCGCTATCCCTTCAACCCCATTATCGTCTTCTTTATCCCAAGCTTTCTTTATTTCCCTAGTTTCTTCATCTCCAACCAAATTAGTTGGGTTTTCTCATGATTTTTTTCCTTCTTTCCATTCGTACTTCCCTATAGGTCTTGGTCCAATTCAAGGTTCAACCATAATCGGGTTATACCCCAGCAAACACTATGTTACCCAATTTAAATCTGTCCCCGAGAACCTAGTTTCCTTTTCCTAGGTAGTCTAAAGGTCTCAAAGTCTTTTCTCACCTATGATTTAGTTGTCGAGAATTTAGAGGCCCCTCAACTTCACTAAGTAATTTTGAAAATTCTCCAGGCACAAGTTTTAGCTCATTCCCAATTTGGTTATACCTAGAAAGCCCAGCCTGAAAATTTTAGCTTTATACATAGGAAAGGTAATGTTTGATTGACTGCCTTTGGCTATCCCTATAAACCATTGATTCTCCATTCTCACCATTGGTTTCTACACAAAAAAGTTCGCCAGAGAGAAAATAACATTGATATTACCATGAAAACCACCACCAATGTTCACCTTTGTTCCTTCCTTACTACACTCACCGAGGAAAAAGCTCTCTTCATTGGGAGCTTCTTTGTAATATTCATTGGATTAATCTTTTCTTCTAGTTTGGTGCTTTTTTTAATAGACTATGCACCCTCCTTTGAATCCATACTCACATTAACACTTTCACTCCAGGAAGCAGCTCAATTTATTTTTTGTGAACCTCATTTTTCTTTCACATTCATAAATCTATCATTTTCATACCCTATTTTGGCTTTCATTCGTGGTCCATAGTCAACTAGACCATTAGCCATCTCAAAAACCAAGTCCTCCACCTCTTCTTCTTTAAAGCCATTTTTTTTCCTTCTTGCACATTTTCCTTCTATAGAGCCATTTCAAAAATCAAGTCCTTCACTCTTTTCTTTTTTTTTTCCCCTCTCCATGATCTAGCTTCACTTCCAACACCTCTCCTGCTACATTGGCTAGCAAGTCACTTGTTTCCTTTGTTCTATAATCAATTGGAACATTAATTATCCTTACCCAAACATTTAGATTGAAAAAATGTATTGTTGTGGGCATTTGTATCAGTTGACCCCTAGCCAATAAGCGGGGGTAATCTTTGATTGACCACAACTCCTTATTCAAAAGCTTGATGATATCATTTTCTCTGGTAAAGGATATCTAGAGAATATCATCACTCGCTCGTTCAATGTTAAAGCCCCCTTTAATCCACCACCACATATTCATTATTTGTGCTATGATTCTAGACACATTGAGCGGCATGTCTAAAACTATCATTGAAAAGAGTCTGTCCTTGTTCTCTACTTTATTTTTTAACACCTTTGTTTTTTTTTTCTCACTTTCTTCCTCCATCACACACTAAATCTCTTTCACGCGATGGTACTTTCAAACTTTCTCTTAAGCTCCTCCTAGAGAAGAGACAACTTCAAACTCCTTAGCAGAGTACCAACTATGGACAAAGTCAAATAACTTATCATTTAGTGGTTCTGCTCATGTGAGCAGGGTGCCATGTGAACTATGGTCTTATTGGAAGTAAGTAGACTCCAAGCTTTGCCTTTTGCCCTCTGTCAATTAATTCCATTCTCATATGGCTGACATGTACTTAACAATCAAGGGATATTTGTCATGATTAAAAATGCAAGGGGATCTTTGTCACAAATGAAAGTAAAGCATGTATTTACCATTGACCCCATAGTAGACCTATTCACGGGTTGGGCTTTGGGCTTGACTTGACTTTACGCTATGTTGGGCTCGGGCTTCAGGTTGAGCCCATTCAAACTTTGGCAAAAGCCAATCCCAAACTTGATCCATGAACAAGTCTACACCATAGTGTAGGGAGATCTTTGTAATTAGGGTTATCGATAGGACTGGCTTTAGTCCAATCCGATCTAGTCCATTATGAGTTCATTACATATGGACCAAGTCCAATCCAATTTGATTAATACTCTATACCATTTTGGACTAGTCCAATTCAATGTTTGGAATATCCAATCTATTTAATTTGGTTTTAATTTAAATGGGTTCCAATCCAAACCTAGTCTATTGACACTTATCTTCTTATCTTATATCAATTGGCTAGATATCGGTGCAATTCAATCCAATCCAATATAAATTCATTACGGGTGGAACATGTCCAATCGAATCCAATAAATACTTTTGACCCTTAAGTTTGGATTGGTCCAATTCAATATGTCTTACTAGTCCATTCATTCCATCCAAATTGATTTTTATTTAATTTACCCTAAAAACTTAGCATGATAGCACTCTTTTAGAAATCCTTCTATCCCTATTTGGTAGAAAAAATGCCAAGGAGAACTGATTGACCTAAGAAAAAGCTTTACACTCTTTTAAATCGATCTAAAATTGGAGATAGTTTTGCCACCCTCTTGCAATGGGTTCTATTGTAATCCCCTTGGATTCTTCCTCCTGTCAAAATCAAAATTAAAATCCAGTGTGCATCCTTGTTTTGATGTCACAACAACTCCCACATTATTATGTTTTGTGGACTTTGAATCATTTTTCGGTTTCATATATGAAAGACCCAAATAATCACTTGATCAATTATAACTTTGTTCTTACTTTTTTTTTCTCTTGAAAATATGTTCATCTCTCATCTTAAACGCTTCATAGAATCATTGTACATGCACTAGTACATATTCATTTATTATTATTATTATTATTATTATTATTAAAATAATATATATGGTGTATTTGGTTTTGTAAATAGTATTGTAGGTATATGTTGATCGCTATGACTATGGGGACACAAAAGGTGCTAAATTGACACCACAAGAACACCCGTGACGAGTTCACGACTCGACTCACACTCGCGATGAGCTCAGAACCCGCAATAACTTGCGATGAGCTAAAAAACCTGAAATAAGCTTGCAATGAGCTCAAGACCACCACGGAACCGCAATAACGAAGGCAGACTCAAAGCCACCGTGAGTCTGCGATAAACACAAAGCCATCGTGAGGTTGCAATGACCTCAGAACTATCATGAACCTGCGATGAGATCAAAATCATTGCAAACTTGCGAAGTCCAAGACCATTGTAAGTCACAACGAGTGAACAAACACGTGTTTCGTTAATAATGTGTGTGACAAAACACCCAGTAGGATTAGAAAAGACACGCGAGTTAAGTATTGACATCACAGTGCCACATTAGTCTAAGAGACTCGCGAAAAGAAGTAGCACACGTGTATTATGAGAATCTTCAGACAAAAGGAAACCATGTCCTTGAGATATCTCATAAGACACGTGGCAAAACCCTAATGGTGTTCCCTAACAACTGACACCGAATCCAAGATTCCCTTCCCTAGTGGGAATCAAACACTTTTAACTCATTTCCTTCAGGACCTCAGGATCTCTTTAGGGGTCCAACTCATAACAAGGACATCATTTTACCATTCTATTCACCCTAGCCAACCCCCGCATGTAGTCGTACCTCCCTACTTACAAGTATATTTAGAGCTAATATTTTGTAGTTGAGCACAATGTGAATCTCTAACTGCAAGCAATTCTTGATCGAATTGGTAATGGAGAACAAGCAATTGTGTATCATTTTTTGGGGTCTAACAAACAACTTAATATTTTTAAATGCTTTTTTATTCTTTTTTTTTGTGTGGGAATGGTGTAGTTTAACAATAAATTTGCATATGAAGTCAATTCGTTTAAGGTTGTTAGGTTCTTTGGTTTTTCCATGGTAGATTGGAGTTGTTTTCTTTTCTTTTCATTTTTTTTTTTGGGGGGGGGGGTAAATTATAAAGACCCCCTTGTACTATGGGGTTAGTGATAAATACATCCTTGAATTTTCATTTGCAACAAGACCCCTTGAACTTCCACTTTGCGGCAAATACCTCCTAACCATTAAACCAAATGACAAATGCATTAAATTACCAAAATACCCACTTGAAATTTCCTTACTTTCCTTTTTATAGCCATTTTCTCTTAAACCCTAATTGATAAAAAAAATGCTTCCATTTTCTCCAAACTAAACCAAATAATAAGAATAATTTCATTGTCATAGAAAAAGTTTTTTTTTTTAATTCCTAGTTTATTTCACTAACATAAATGTCTCTCTTCATCTTAAAATATAAAGGGAAAATTCCTAATAAGTACCTAAACTTTTGGGGTTGTGTCAAGTCCGTCCCCGAACTTCAAAATGTGTCTATGCAGTATCCTAAACTTTCAAATTGTGTTTAATAGGTCCCTGCTATTAACAATTCGTCAGTTAATTTTGGAAATATCAAAACTACCCGTCAGGTGTCATATAATTTTCTTTATCTACCACTTCCACATAAACCTATTTAAACAAAACTCTTTCCGTTTAAATCTTGGTTCCAAGCAATCTTGTTTTCTAGTTTGTGGAGTGATAGATTACTGATTATCGATGATGAATCTGTGGTTAATGAAGTCAAACCCAAACACAAATAAATTCTGAAATAAGCAAAGAAGAAAGTAAGTTAGAACATTGTGATGCAACATTAACAATCAATAGAGCCTTTCCCTTGTAAATGCTAGGATTGACATCATTTCCCCTTACACCCTAGCTAAGATAGGAAGGTTGCAACAACTATCCAAGATGGATTTTAGAATATACAATAAATTTTCATCAGTTACATAAAATTTTTAAAAAAATTAAAGAATATATAGGAAATTGTAGCAATTGCGGGATAGAAGACAATGAACAATGTCTTCTTTCAATGGTAGTTTTGATGTTTTAAAAGTTTTAAGTGACACATGTCATTACGTGATACAAAGAACTGACAAACTGTTAATGACAGGGATCTATTAGACACATTCTAAAAGTTTGGGGACTGACTTGACACAACCCCTAAAGTTTAGGGTACTGATAAAGGATTTTCCCAAATATAAAAATTATAAACTTATTTATCTAATAAATCAAGAAAAACTAAATGAAACCATGAATTTATATCCATAAAAAAGAAACTTGTACCATTTCATTGGAATGTTGAATTAAATCAGAAATATGCAAGGATCTATTATAGCAGCATAAAGGACTTCAATGTTATATTTAGAAATTAATTGAATCATAAATCATTCTAATAAATAAGAAAAATGGTAATTTGGGGATTTAAAAAAAATTTAAACAACCCGATGAGATTCTTTTTCAAAGTTAAGTGAAGGAACTCTAACAAGGGGTATGTCAAAGAGAAAGTTCAAGGGATCTTTATAACAAATAAAAGCTAAGGGGGTATTTATCATTGACCCCATAGTACAAGGGGTCTTATAATTTACCCTTTTTGGGAGTGTTAAAAAGGACATTTTAATATATTTGTGATCAAATGTGCATATTGAACATCTACCCATGAATTTAAGATAAAATCCTTTATCTTCCTAGAAAGTAGGCTTAAAGCTTCATTTACTGATGGAAAGTTTAATCAATCTCAAGTATGGAGTTAGGGACAGAAATAAATTAGAATACAAATAGGGGATATGATTCCCTCCAAGCAAAAACTCTACACACACGCGAAGCATAGGAATCCAGTCCTACATTGGAAACATTTCCCCATGAATTTAAGATACATTTACATAGATATTTCCAATGTAGAGCTGGATGTTATGTGCAAGAGGTTGAGCTTATAAGGCTATGGGCACATCTCAGTCGATTTAATTTGATATGGGCACACCATTGAGGATTTAATTTGACGTGGCCATATCACATGTTTTATATATAAGCTGAACATGAACAAAATGGATTGTTGTGTGGAACTTAAACTTTTGACAATTTAGCAAAGAGAACATTATTTAAATCTCCCCTAGTGTTTGGAGTAAATTATACTTGAACCTCCCTTCGGATAATTTAGAGCCCGTTTGGGAGGGCTTGTGCGTTGAGTTGAGTTACATTGACTTAGCCGTGGTCACAAATCACCTGTGTTCCGGACAAGTTTCTGGGAGTATTTTCACTTCATATTCGTGTTTTTTGTGTTTGGAATGCCAATATTGGTTTTTTGAATTTTCACCAAACACAACTTATATCAAATCCGTGTGGGGCTCAGCCAAAATCATACCAATAAGCATTTGCATGTAGGAAATAAGCCTGAATAGGTGTTTTTTTTTTTTTTCAGAAACCGTTTTGAATAAGCTTAAGATTTTGTCTTCGTCAGTTTTTTAATTGTTTTTTGAAAAAAGTGTTTGATGAAGGATGATTTGACCCGATTTATGAAACGGCGACACATGGGCGTTGACTTAGCGTAAGCGACAACTCAGCATTGTGGTTCAGTATGGCTAAGTGATAGGCTTATAAAGCAGCTCGCTACGTGGTAGCGGGGTAAAGGAGGGGCTCGCCACAATGCGAGCTTTGGGTCCCCCGAGCTACCTCAAGGGATATTCCGAGGCAAACTTTAACTTGCGAGCTAAGAATGCCAGCTCGCCCGAGTTCCCGAACAAGGCAAGTCATCCGAGGACCAATTCTATTAAGGGTACTTCTGAAGTATTTGAAGCTCGTTGCAAAGTAGTTCGCGAATGGGCCGCACGAGCATTCCTCAGGAAGCTTCTATTTAATAAGCCGTACCAGTCAGACTTGGCCACGTCCCTAACTGACGGCGCAATCCCTATCCTTTCGACAGTCAGCGCCCACATCTCTAAGTAGGCGGAGGCGTGCCTGTCACTTTGGGGATGTGTCACTCGCCCGGGTAAGGAGTACGTCCCAACGGCCACCTGCGCAGCCCTGGCAGGTAACAACTGTGGCAGGGACCCAGTGGCGGTTATGCCCAATCTCACAAGAGTGCTCTTATAAATGCCCTCAGGGCAGAGGAGAAAGGTCTCCTGGAGACCTCCAACCTCTTGAATATAGTGATAAAGTGCGATCTCCACTCTTAGCTTTTGTTTCTCTTTACTCCCCATACACAGTACTAACTTAAGCATTGGAGTATTCCTTCCTCCCATCTTCTTAGGTGCCGCTCGTTGCCAACAAGGAGTCAGTCAGCCGCCAGCTAAAAGTGCCCGGATCGCGCCACAGTAGTGTTTATTGGATTTCTGACCTGTCTTGGTCTATTCCAATAAGCACTTATGCGTTTAGGAAATAAGTTTGAACAATTGTTTTTTTTTCCAGGAAATAAGTCCTTTTTGAATAAGTTAAAAATTTGTTTTGTTAGTTTAATATATTTTTTTAATTGCTTAATTACTTTGTGAAAAAGTATTTATTTGAGTTAATTGACTAACTCTATTCTTACTATTTACATATTGTCTTAGAATACCCCTAAGCTTTTTAACAATTGTCCAAAACATCCTTGTCATTAATGTCCGTTAACAGAGACAAAAAAGACTATTTTACCCATTATTCTCATTCAAAATTTTAAAATAAAACAAGAGAAAGAGTAGGTCAATAGAAGAGAGCGGAGGTAGGGAGATCGAAATGCAATTTTGTTCTCATATTGCTTCAGATTTATGCGCAACTGTCATTGGTGGATAGCGCAACCTTCAGGCTTGCAGTGCTTCAACCTTCAAAGAAGCTTTATGTTTTGTGCGCCTAGGAAAAAAAAGGCAGCCCGTAGGACTAATCTAACATTTGCCAATAGGATTCTTCATCTTACCTTGAAGTCTTTCAAGTAGCAAATCTCTTTCTCTCTATGCGTCATTTACATTGAGAACCCTAGTCTTTCAAGTATGAGATTAGAATATTTCGTGGTATTTGCAGAAGGGAAAGTCTATGATGCGTAAAAGATATGGTATAGGAAGAGTTTTGACTAATCAAAATCCACCCATGGATTTTGATAAATAACACCTAATTGGCTACCACATTTATGATTCCAGTTGACTGGTAGATATCATATCTTTTCCGTATCATAGTCAAACCCTTTGCAGAAAATATTAATTGTTTTAGTTCTCAGTGTGTTCGCAAAAATAAACGGGTTCAGATTGTTTTTCATTGTTCATGGATAAAATTAGGGTTAGGGTTTTGTTGTTGGTCATATGAGTTTCAGATTGTTTATGAATAAAATTAGGCTTCAGTTTTGCGGGGTTTATTTCACAATAGAGGAGAATTGCGTTGCAACTATGCCCTTTTGATCTAATGTGCACGCTGAATTGTTGATGAATAATATCAAGTGAGGCGTGTCCCGAAAGTGACTAATGAATGAGTTGATGATTTGATTCTTAACCATCAATCAATGTAATTCTTAACTCTAATGTCAGAATTTGTAGGTTCAAAGTACATAGGTGCCGGCTTAGAATTGATGCCAATTCACGGGCAGGTATAAATGCATAAGATGTGTTTTTTCTGACGTTTTAAATGTTTATAATTGTATAATGAGAATAAAAAATCAACATTGGATGTATCCATACTTCTCTATTTTTTTAAAGATTGGATTTAGAGAAAGGCTTTTTTCTTCTTGATGATAGAACTTGGAAGGCTAGAATAAAATGACCCATTAGCATGCTGGCATTTTAAGACGATAGGTCCATAAATGAAGATTTTAGATATATCTCTGAATGGCCATGGATATGGAGAGAGCAGACTTAAACGAGAAGGTATTTTAGAAATTTTTGAAAAATATATCAATGATATAATGTTATATGGGACGAAATATTAACGGTAACGACAATTGTTAGAAAACTTAAAAAGATAGTCTGAGAATTACCCAATCAACTAAACGATAAAGGAAGGTCTGAATCACTGGTGGCGCTTATTAATGTTTTTTGTGGTCATTATATTTATCCGGGTTTTCATTATATGTAAACATAAATTATTAGTTTTTCACCAAACATTAATAAAAGCTTAGTGGGTAAACACTCCCCAACTTATTTGCATAAACCCTAAACCCTAAATGCTGTCATCCTATTCCTCTCTGCGCGTCGAGCAAACTGATGAGTGATGGCGCTTATACGCTTCGAATTCGGTTCACAATCTGTCGTTTCGAGGGTGTTTAGGGTTTTATTCTACTCGACCGATGGAATAATATCTTACAAGTCGAACGACACATTATACCGGAGAATTTCGCCGGCCGGAGATCCAAGGGATTCGATAGTTCCAGTGCTCGATCAATGGATCAAAGAAGGAAAAACTTTTACCAGGGACTATCTTCAAAGGATAATCAAGCGGCTTAGACATTACAGACGATACAAACATGCTCTCGAGGTACTTCAATCTCTTCCTCTATTGGTTTTCATTCCTCCTCCCCCCACTTCTGTCCGTTCATTGCTTCGATGTCATGGGAAAACATTTTCCCTGACTTTTATTGATCATGGAAAACCGAGGGTTAATTGATGCTCGATTTAACCACCTCTAAGAAATATTGCTCTCTCTAGTCTCTACCCTGTGCGATAGAACTTAAATGGATAAGAAACGATTTAAAATTATTTTAAAAGCTACAGTTTATGGGTTGTATCATGGGCCAAACAAAAGCTGCGAAGACTTCTGTTGGAGGATCATACTTCACCTCGATGGTGCATTTTTTCTTGATCGTATTCACCTCGGTGGTGCATTGTCACACTTTCGCCCAATGCAGAAGCCTGTCCAAGCATTACTCATCCATGTCACCCCCAGAAGTAGTAATAAAGCAGCTAATGTTCTAACTTCTTTAGCTGTGAGCCTGTGAACATGGTGGACTGCTCAAATTGGCTTGGTACCCTGCCTCTTCCCATTGTTGAAATCACTGAAGAGAAGTTGAAAGCAGTCCTTTTTTCGGTTGATTGGAATTAACCTTAGGGACTCTCAAAAAAGGGTGAGATGGGTACAATTTCTGGAACTAATTTGCTACATCTGAGATTGCAATATTTTGATTGCCTAAAAAGAAGATTGCAATACACCTGAGTTTTGACACATAGGCAGGGTATAAAAGGAGACTCCTTCAGGTGATCTGTTTCTGTTATTGTTTTTATTTACCTTTTCTTCTTATCTAAAAAACACATAGAGGTTTTAATATGCTCACGCTTCATTGTATCCTTATGCCAGCACAACCCTGTGATAAGGGTGGGTTTTCTGGTTCTCATTGTTTCTTTTTTAGCATATGATTATATGGTAAGTTTTTAACTTGCCATGGAAAGATGTAGGAGAAATAATATTGTGATTGATCTTATTCACCGGGATCATTTTTTTAATCAATAGTTAACCTTAATAATTGCCAGAACACAAAATCCTGATCCCAAATTATGATGTTTGTTCGTAGATATCACAGTGGATGACCGATCAAAGGTACTTTGACCTATCAGCAGGCGATGCTGCGATTAGGCTGGACTTGATCACAAAAGTTCATGGCCTAGGAGAAGCAGAGAAGTATTTTGATTATATTCCAACACAATTAAGAGTCTTCCAGACCTACGGTGCTCTACTTAACTGCTATACACATGAGAAATCTGTTGACAAAGCAGAGGCCCTCTTTCAGAAGATGAAAGAATTAGGGTTTGCAAAGACAGTACTGACTTACAACGTAATGCTAAACCTCTACTCTCAAATGGGACAGCATGAGAAACTGGACCCCCTGATGCAAGAAATGGAAGACAGGGGCATCGGCCATGACAAGTTCACATTAAGCATCAGGATGAGTGCA
The DNA here is from genome assembly GCF_000365185.1 of Nelumbo nucifera. The sequence goes on along the minus strand of NW_010729246.1, from coordinate 501,577 downwards.
TATTCAGCAGCTGCTGATGTTGATGGAATGGAGAAGATTTTGACAAGGATGGAAGCTGATCCTAGTATTATTGTGGATTGGAATGCATATTTTCTCATGGCAAATGGTTACATGAAAGCTGGGCTAACAGACAAGGCATTGACAATGCTGAAAAAGTCTGAGGCATTGATCACTGGTAGACAAAGGAGGGTGGCAGTTGATTATCTTCTCACAATGTATGCTGGCATAGGGAAAAAGGACGAATTGTACAGGATCTGGAATACCTACAAGGCTTCGGAAAAGATATACAATTCAACTTATATCTGCATGTTAAGTTCATTGGTGAAGTTGGATGATATTGAGGGTGCCGAGAAGATCTTTGGGGAATGGGAATTGGGGGGTACTTCCTATGACTTCCGGGTTCCAAATAGGCTTATATCTGCTTATTGCAAAAAGGGTCTTCTAGAGAAGGCTGAAGCAATTATAAGCAAGGCCATAGAGAAAGGGAAGAAGCCACTATCAAGTACTTGGGATCTTTTGGCATCTGGGTATTATGAGAACAATCAGATTCTAAATGCAGTGGAGACACTAAAAAAGGCAATCATGGCAAGCCGGCCTGGATGGAGGCCAAACCATGCCACTCTGGCTGGTTGTCTGGAATATTACAAAGAACAGAGAGACGTTGAAGGAGCAAGAAAGTTAATTAGGTTACTTGGCAACTCGGGTCATTTCTCAACAGATGTGTGTGATAGGTTGCTGAATTACATAGAAAATGGAAATCCAGATATGAACATACTTGACCAGATTGGTGAGGATGCTTTTGGTGATGATGAGGGAAGGCAGGGAGTGATGAACCCAAGGGTGGAATGTTGCAGTTAATTTGACAATTGAAGCATCTTCCAGACAACCCAAGGCTCATAATTTTGCATCTTGGGAGGGACAAGCTTACTTTGAAGAATGGGCATCCTACAGAAAATCACCCTGCTGTGTTTTACGAAGTCATGTTCTAAGACAAAGTGATTACCCTGTAAGGTCAAAGTAATTTTGCATATAGCCCTCAATTTGACGGTCACAATTGTCTTCAAAGCGAAACTGATTTGTTAAAATCAATAATAGGTTCAGGGTGGTTTAGAATGTATGATGTATCATTGAGATAGTAACTATTACCTAAAGTTTTTAGAATCCTTGATATGTACTGAAGCATTTATCTTTGATATGTATTCTTCTATTTAACAATTAATCCATTGTTAATGATAGTGATTCTAGTATTATAGTTTGTCATTTTGCTCAGTTGAGGTGTGGAAACCAGGTTAGAAGAACCCAATCTATGCTCCCTAGGAGAAAGGATTAGCTGAGTGCAATAGCTCAGTGGGCTGTGGAACCCATGATGACCAACAACCCATCTAACTTTTCACCGTGGGTCTCACATATTTCTATCACTGGTGTGGGGCATTATCATTGGTTCCACAGCTAGCTGAAGAGCCATTGCGTCCAATTAACCCAAATTCGCTCTGGAGTCTGGAGTAGGCAGAAGTGCAAAGAGGTTCAGGATCTACCACAGTAGCTGAATCTGAAGGTGTGCGCATCTCTGGATCAAGACTCAAGTAATGCAGTTGGTGGTGAATGTAGATGCATCCATATTTAATGATGGAATGGGGAAAATAGATTCATGTAGCTGACCCCATATAAGATAAGGTGATGATGAATGATGGTGATGGCTTGGCGAATACATATGACCATTGTTAGACAGAACCGTGATAAAGGTATAATGTTCAATATGACTATTACAATTGAGTGCTTATAATCAATCTGGTATTCAGTTGACAACCCGGTGATCTAGTGAGCTTTCCCAAGGAAGAACGTGTTCCTACATTTTGAAAAGAAGCTCCGACTCCTAGCAAACAGGTATGAGTCGCACTTCAATTCACTCTTTCGCAATCTGTTCTCAAACAAAAACAGAGAAATACTGGTCATATTATCTTTGAATTAGCAAGTAAACCCATGCAATGTATGAGGTTGGATAGGGATTTGATCGAGTTTGGCTTGGCAACTTGGAATTTTGAGTTTTGACTTCAATTTGGATAAGGCCAAGTTCCTTTTTCAAGTTGTTCTAGAGTTGGCCCATAACCCAATCCAATCATTTAATTTATACTCTGTTTTATTAGAAAGAGTCAAAAGACTTTTAAAGAGATTTAAAAGAAAAGTAGGGATCGGAAAGGAGTGATGTTACAAACATTCATATTGAGATTTATTTGGCTCCATCCTGGACGAGATTGGCTTCTCTCAGGGCAAGCCTGTGCCCACACCGTTCCAATCGCCATTTGCAACCTTGCATTGGGGATATCTCTCCATGAAATAAAGCACATAAGTATGGAGATATTCTCAATGCAAAGACTGTAAAGGCTGAACTCATCCTGGACATACTTCCACATCTTCATAGCGGATGATAACACCTTATCAATGTTCAAAAATTTTCAACAAAACAAAGAGCCATAACCTTGTCATCCACTGTTGAAGGGAGGAAGTATGTACATCCAGGACGGAGCAAATTTTCTTTTCATTGATTTTTTTGGGGGAGGGGGAGTAATGATAGATTTTATAAGAGAAAATTAAGATCTAACTCTAAGAGGAATTTTATTGTAACTTCTGATATTTTTAATAATTTAATTAAAAATAAAAAACTACATGTATGAAAATGAGAGGAAGAGGAGATATATTTGAGCATCAAGGTGAAGGACGTTGGCCTCCGTTTTTGTAGAGTTGCAAATGTATTAAATTGATTTGGATATGGGTAGATCCAAATTTGAATAAGATCTTTTACATTAGACTCAAATTGAACTCAGATTACAATTGAATATTGAATAGTATAAATAAATTAATCAAAACGGGATCAACATTTTATATATTATTAATAAAATGAACTAAAATAACTTTAATAATAAAATTAGTTGTATGAAACTTGAACCTTTGACAATTTAATAAAAATAACAATTGGATAGGGATGGTGAATCCATATTTGATCAAATTATAAATGGATCCAATTAAAATTTGAATTGGACAATCGGATACTGTTTACAATAGTGTTTTCAATGTCATTGACCCGGTCGGTCGAACCGTCACCTAGCTAAGATTCTAGGTCGAGTTTAGTCAAAACCCATCAAACAGTCAAAACTGTTGACTTAGTTAAGAACCGTTCGACTCGGACGGTTCAATCATTGATCCATTCAACCCGGTTACCGGGTCACGGGTTGCAAATTCAATGTATGCAAACTTTTGGAGACCATAACTTTGTACTCTGATGTCCCATTGGGGTGTTTTTTTTTTTTATTTAATTTTGAGTAACTTTTTGAGATCTATGAGTCCCAAGGAGCCGTAGGCACCTTACACCACTATTTTTCGCAAAAAAAAAAAAAAAACTTTTTTTGGCCTTAAATTGCAATTTTTAATTATATATATATATAATGACATAGTACGGTCTAAACCATTTGAACTGACCGGTTGAACCGATGACCCACGACCCGGGGGCAAATACGGTTCGACATCCGGGTCAGTTTTTAAAACATTAGTTTACAGCAGCCCTACCTCTTTCCATATAAATTAAATGTTCACTTAAAAACAAAAACTCAAAACCAACTTTTCTTTCCTACTGATCGATTTTTTTGGCAAATTCCTATTGACCAATAACGAAAATGTGTGAAAGCCCGAGGGTCCCTTGTGTCATCCGTGGCCCAAGTGGCAAAGAGATTGTTACGTGAGGGAAAGGAAATGTTAATCCACTTCTCTTTGAAAGAGCCCACTCCAAGCATGGCCAACAGTCCCAACACCAACTAGCTAGCGAGATTTTGTAAAATCATACTTGCAAATAAATGGTTTAACCACTCATAATTTAACAACCAACATAACATTAAACATAATAAAATGATGAGACAGGATTCATGGAGCTGCCTGGTTTCTCCACGTGTAAACGCCCGACTGGACCTAATTTCAGTGAGTTCACCTATTAAACTGGAATCTTTTAAGAAGCAAACAAAACCGATGAACTAGATAATTTGTCCATCAAGATCATGCGAACTTTCCAATCCAAGGTTCAGGAGCGGAGTCAGTCGAAAAAAAAAAGTTTTTACATGGATGGGGAAGGGATAAATAAGGATGGAGGTCAATCATCCATGTTTTTCAAAACGGGATTGGACAGTTGGACCGGGAAAATCAAGAACCGGTTAGATAATCGGTTTCATTTCACCCTAAAATTGTGTTGATTTAGTCAAAAGCCTTTTGATTTGGGTGATTGAACCGTCGATCCGAACAATAATTTTTGACTGTTTTTTATTTAAGTCAGAATGAATTATCTGTTCCAACTGAATGGTTGAACCGTGAACTAATCCCCAGAACGAACAAATCCCTATCCGAACTGATTTTAAAAACCTTACAATCATCTATATTACATAAGTGGAGAGATTCTGGAGCATAAGCAGACATGACTTCCCAGAGTTTCCCCTAATTCATCCCTGTGAATTTAAAATATAGATATGTACAATATGAGGTTTACCAAAGGTTGATTCCAATTAAATTAGACAAGTCCTATTGTTGATTCTCAGAACTACTTTACAAGTGTTGAACATTGTGAATTTTGGAGGATTCCTATTTGATCGAATTATGGAAGGATTAAATGGGCCATTGTACTCACATCTGATTCTGACCTTAGGCCTCATCTGTTTTTTGGTACGGGAATAATGTATTTATCCAGATAATTGATTCCGGTTAAAAAAAAAAAAATACTTGAATTATGTATTTAAATTACCCAATAAACTAATTTACCTTCTACGATATACCAACAAACAAACAAACCGAAGAAAATCAGAGAAATGGATAAAGATTGCAATCTCATTGTCATGAAAATAACCAACCATACATGAGGAATACGCCAAAAGAAAAGCTAATTATGAATTGAAAAATGGCACCCTTTAACGTTGGTGAGGGACCTCTGTACAAGAAAGATCAGACATTGGAAAAGAAAGATAAATTGGAGCGCATGATTCTTGGCCCCTGGATTTCTTGGGAGGAGACAAAACGTGTTCAGAGTGTAAACTGGTGGGCGAGCCTTCATTTCATTTCATGATGTTTTGCGTTAGGGAATTAGAAGCTTCCTAAGTGCAGTAATTTAGCTTATGTTGAGAAGGTTGTCTCTTTCTCAAAATTTTTCTATTCGAATTTTCTAGCCAATTAGCTTGTTTTGTCCAAATTCTATCTTAGAGAGAGCCCTGCTTCTAGGGGTGATGGTGATCATGGGCCAGGGGCATAGTCTGAACCTGGGCTCGAAATATAAGGCCCAGATGCAAATCTAGGTCAGAGCCTGAAAATTTGCAGGCAGGGCCAGGCTTTGCTTTGGGGCCAAGCAAAAAATTTGCTCTACTTTAGGGTAAGCTGAAGATTCACCTCAGCTGATTCAGATATTCGAAGTCCTCCAGATAAGTTATTTAAAGAGACAGAGAAGCAGACTGTCTAATTTTTACCAAACATAGCTTATAGCTTATAGGATGTCTGTGTGAGACCCACCTTGAAAAACCAGAGGGCACTGTGCTTCAGCACTCGCAAATGGTCTTTTCAGCCGCTGCGCTTCACCAAATGTCTTGTAGGCTCTGTTTGGAAGGAGTACAAATGCAAATATATAGAGTGTAAAACCTTATATTTTATATGTATTTATGCTATACATATTTGCATTTGTATTATTTTCAAACTGAGCAGTAATGAACCGTTTATTTTTCTTTCTGATGTTGTCTAGATACCGGTAAGAGCAAATTATTTATTGGTTACACTGTTGTAAGGGGGTGTTCTTAAGCTAAGGTTAGGAATGCTTATTCCTAATTTTGGACCAAAACCACACCAATATTCACTTATTTGCATTTAAAAAATAAGTATTTCTAGAAGCCCACATTTTAAACTTATTTTTAAGTGCTTATTTCCTTTCTGGTCCGCCTTGGCCTGTTATGTTATTTTGAAAATGCCTATATTACCCCTATTTGAAATAAGTACTTTTCACCAAACAGTACTCATGAACAATTATTAAAACAATCACTCCCAAATTCCACCTTAATAATGCCCATTCATGCAAATATGGGCATGGACGACACCCATACCCATATGAAAGACCCTAAAAAATTGCTCAAGGCTGAAGCTATCAATTAGGATTGCTATGCATAAAATAGAAGAAAAGAAAGCAAGTTATTTCTGAGTGTCTGACAATAAAGCATTTCTGTGTAGAAAGTTGAAACCATGGGGGCCAAGCTTTGTACCATAAATTTCACGGACTTAAAAGACAAGTAGATAAACCTTACATCACATGGCAAACATGACTAGTAACAAGGATATGGTTAAAAGGGGTCATAGTCTCTTTTTCCTTTTCCTTTTCTGTCAATTCTGTTTCTCCTCTCTGGGTGAATGTGAGAAGTGGTTCTCCTCTACAAATCTATGGGCTGAATCACTATTCGATTCCAGCTCTTTTTCTATTTATTATAAACCATTACCTGACTGTGTTATATTATGGGTGGAGAGTGCAAAAGAGGCCCGATGTAACAACTACCCTACCATGATTTCATTTTACATGGGCTCAGTTTGGAAGGAGTACAATTTGTACAAATGCAAATAAATACAGTACAAAAAATTGTATTATTTTATATGTATTTATATTGTATATATTTATATTTGTATTCCTTCCTGATGCTGTGCGAACTAGCTGCTCCCTACTGGTGGTGATTTGACTTACAGGCGATCGACGGATTAAGTTGATTCGCAAGAGTAGGATTAGAGAACTTGGGGTTGTTAATCCGACGAGGTCCTCCGATGCTTAAGTTAGTATACTTGTTGCGAGCTGATATAGTTTAAGAATGCAGAGAACTAGAGTGCATAGAAATCACGTGTACCTTGAACCACCGGGGGTGGAGTCTTTATATAATGGAGTCCTTGCGGGTTTTTCGGGTCGGTTCCGAGATCATCATTTCATCAATTCCGTCCTAATCGGGCGGGGAGATAATGGTAGCTGTTACGCGGCGTGATCCCGTGAGGCCCGGATCCGTTGGAGGGGTTTTCGGGATCACCACGTAATTGCATGTTGGTATCCCCGAACTGATATCTTTAAGTTCCGAACTGGGTTAAGTGCCGAATCTCCTTGGCATCGAGGTGTTCTTGTTGTGATCTGGTACCGAGGCAATCTCGTCTCGAGGTGGCCTTGTCTCGAGGTCACTTTAGCTCGGGGTGGTTGGGTACCCGAGCTCGATCTGCTGCGGACTGGTTACGTTAAGCTGAGTTGTCATCTCTTGGTCAGATCGTATTCACGTGTCCCCTCTTTACTAGGTCGGACCAAATCACCCCTCATCACTTCCAAATTGAGCCATGGAGTCAAATCATGGCCCAAATTCCGATTCTACATAGTGAATGTTTTCTGTTTTGATTGTATGTTGAAATTGCGAATGAAAAACGAAAACATGTGCTTGAACTGTCTTTTTGTTCTGAGAAACAATAAGTTATTTTTTTTTTAAACATGATGGTTTGTATGATTTATGAAAGATGATGAGATATATAGTATGATTTTAAATAAAAACATATTTTTCAAAGCAAAAACTTTGGCATGCAACTGGTCAGATTCAGAGCAGGTCCAGATAAATCCAAGTTCAAATCAAAACGTTTTAGGTCTTATCAGATGCCAGGATTCTTCACTATTCCATTCTGACATTCTGATGTAACTAAAGCCAGATAGGACCATTTAAATGCATCCATATGGGTCAGATATGAATATAAACCCACTCTATTTTCAATATTTGTTAATTCTTAATACACATAATGACATAAAGATAATACTTCTAAGCTATATTAGATTAAAAATGTCCTCAATCGCCACCAAATGTATTGATAAATATGTAAATATCTATTTTATTATTATATAACCATACTGATTATAAAAGTTAAAAATCTAAATATCATATATGATTAATGTTCTTACACTGGTAATGTATTAATGTATAAAAGATTATCTTTTATAGAGTCATTAAGATCTGAAGGGATTCCACACCCAAATTATATGTGTCATGTATCTGGATAAGATTCATGGAAACATAACTTATACGCAATATTTTTGTGGACCCAAAATGGACCATATATTCTATTTGTTTTTACCAAAAAAAAAATATTTTATGGGTCTGGGTGCTTAGATTTGGGTGTGAATCATCTATTGCTCAGTTTGACATATGATAGATTTTCTCTATTCTCTATATTTGATAGAAGCTACTTATGATCCAAAGACAGCCTTAAGTATAAGCATAGTTGTGGTGTTACTTTACTACAAAGAAAAACATAGTTATTCTATCGGCCTTTATTAGTAATAAATAGGGTCATTTACTAAAATACTCCCTATAATTTTATGAATTTATTAAAACATATCCTATAGTTTGTGTTTTATTAAAACATGTATTTCTTATAATCAAAAGGAACTAAAAACAAAAATACCATTTTTGCCCCTAATAAAACATAAAAAATCACTCTATTTTTTTTTCAATTGGTTAATTTTGTTTTCTATACAAAAAAGTGTTAGGGGGTACTTTTGGAATAAAACATGGATCCATACCCTTGAACATTAACTACTTAGTTTAAGGGTATTTTTGGAATAAACAACTATGGGTCCATGCCCTTAAACATTTTCCTCTTAGTTTAGGTAATCATGTTACTATTTTCATATGGCAAAACAAATACTTCTTAATAAAAGGTTAATTAAGTAAATTTGTTGCAAACTATAAGTGGTATTTTAGTAAAATACAGATTATGGGGTAGGTTTAATTAAATCTGTGAAACTATAAGGGGTGTTCTAATAAATAACCCTAATAAATTTATAAAATTTTAAAAACATATATTTATATATAGGTTTAACTATGATACCGAAAAACTTATAATCAATCAACCAATATCATAAAAGTGGAAACCAATCAATTGATATTTGTTAAAATTCATGGAAGAGGTTTCAATGGGTCAAGGCTCTCCTAATATCATGTCTTTGAGGTCTCTATACTGGAACATTTTAGACTCAATCAAGGTTCAAAGTATCTATACATATCATGTTAACATGAAGGGTCGGCAAAATGATAAATACTGAGAATTAAGGCATTTTAATAATTTTAATTGTTAATGTCAATCCTAATATACCTATTTGTAAAATATCAGACTGAAAAAGAAAATATTTTGAACCTTGGGCCTAGTCACATTTTCTCCACCCTTAGCTTTAAAGCCTTGCTTAACCTTTAATTGATAACGACATCTCAATTTGACAATGGAAAGAATATGCCACTTGCTCTGACTTGGATCGATATTGGACGTGACCTAAAAAATCTGCTGGCATTAAAAGGGAAATATTGTAGATTGGCTTCATTGCCTAATTTGAATAAAAGGTGCCATGAGCATTAACGAAATTAGCAATTCGGATTTGTTACTCATATCATCCTTACAATACATTGCAACGGTGTATTGATTCATGAATATAGGTGGATTTGACCCGAGCCAAGTAGAATGCTTGGTTATTTGAGCTCAGCTCGCAAAAATAATTTTAGGCTTGAGCTTGAACTTGGCTCACTTTAAAAACTTACAAGTTCAAGTTCAGCTTGAGTTCAATTGTAAGCTAAATTTTTTCTAAAAAGTAAAAATTATACATATAAACATATTTTTTTATGTTACATACAAAAAATTAAGAATTATAAAAAAATGATTATTATTATACATACAAACAATAATTATAAAAATTCTTTACTATTATACATAAAAAATAAAAATATTATTATATATAATAAAAATGATTTATTATATATATATATATATATTTATATTTATATACATATGTATGTATGTATGTATGTATAAAAATTATTTATTATACTAGGCTCGTTAGCCTCATGAGTCGAGCTCGGCTCGATTAGCAAACGAGCCTATTTATCAGACCCGAGCTCGATTTAAACCGATCCGAGTCAATCTCGAATAGCTCGTGAAAAGCTCGGCTCGTAGCCACCCCTATTCATAAATGACAAAATACATGTATAAAGATATTTGTAATGCACGGATGAATGTATTGTGAGGTTGGTTTGAGAAGCACTATGTGAGTAGTAAATCCGGTCTTGAAGATTAGTGAGGCAAAACAAATACAAATAAGCAACTTGGAGCCGATTTGGGTATCCATTTAAATCATAATCGGATTTGAAAATAGGATCCATTTGTTTACTCGGATCTGATCATCATATTTCATAACCACTTATTTTTTTGGGTTTATACTAATCCTACATAAATTTCCCACTATTCCAATTGAATTGGACTCAAATTGGATATCCGGAATGCAAGCAAATCGAATTTGAATCACAGCTTTAGATATCCGTGGTATATGAAATGATTTCAAATCTCTCAAATTGAATCAAATTTGGAGATATCCTACTTCGATCCGATTTATTTGTAGTCCTACAATCATGCACCAAAATGGTAGTATAATAATTATTTAGGCTATGTTTAGTTGTAGTGCAAATTTATTTGCACTAGTACAAATACATAGGGGTGTAAATGTAAAAAAATATAAATTTTTGTTTAATTTTGTTTTGAATTTTACTTTATTCTGTTTCATGTCTTAATTTACTTAATTTATACTACAATCAAACAAAATAAGCTAAAATTTAAAACAAAAATAAATCAGAATTTATACTCAAATCATTTGCACTGTTACATCAGTACAAATTTATTTGCATTGCAAGCCTTGGCAATGAAGTCCCCCAAAAGGTAAATCCGTAGCTATCAGGCTATCACCATCATCATTTATTAATTTGGGGCAGATTTAGACATATAATGAAATAATTATTACTCATGCTGTGCCCAACGACTGGACTGTGATGGAAAAGGATGACAACCAACTCATTGGAGTGCAATCAATAACAAATTAAGATGTATAAGATCAGGGAATACCCACCAAGCTTCCGATTAAATTTTCCCTTTGGGCTGATTCATTATATCAAGTCATTCAAAAAGTATAAACCTAAAAGCATTACAACCAAAATTTGCAAATTTATAAGCCAAACAGAGAGCTTCCGATTAACTATTAAGAAAAGCTATTTAGGACATTAGTGGTTTCGAAGTAATTCACACAGAAGCAAATAAATAATGTAGTCTATATCAGGTTGTTGGAGGTTTATTGCATATACAGAATTGCGCTCAGCCAGAACTCCTTAATGGAATGTGTTATCCCAAAGCCTGTCGTATTAGGCTTCGAAGGACCAGAGCAAATAACACACTAATTTTGCCCAAGTAAAGGAAATATGATGTGGGCGTTTGGGAATGTGGCCAAACCCACTTTGGAATTCCAAGCTTACTTTATATATAATATAGTATATATTCTGATCTACATGTATGGTTCACAAGCTTATATCCCGGATTTTTACAAGTATACAATGAGAAGGAGCCGAAAAAAGAAAAGTGGATTCTCAGAACAAGAGAAGGCAGAGGACAAGGCAACAGAAGAGGAAGATGGAGATTCTGTTAAGCGACTTGTCAATTTGCATCTCTTGCCGTCTCATCCTGGGGGTGGGATTGGGAGAACCACTACCTCCTACAAGATACTGGGAATTGGGATATGCATATAGGCTTGTTTGGGAATTACCAAAAACTCTAGCAAAGACCATCTCTCCAAACATCCCAACCATTGGATAGAAGATGCTAGTAATGGTGGTGCCCCCAAGATTTAACAGTGGGGATGCTGCTGTGTAATTTCTGTACTGATATGGAGAGTATTGCTGATGATGCTGAAACGCCCCAGACAGTGACTGTGAGTGGCCATGGTGAGGATTAGGTTGCGGATCACCATGTGAATGTGAATGCGAGTGTGATGTGGCTGACGTTGTGGTAGTAGCTATCAGGGCGTGAACCCCACATGCAGGGGGCCTCCGCGGTATCTCGAGACCTGCGTGTAGCCCTTTGGCTTTGGGTTCCGTTTGTGTGGTGGGGGTTTGGCCTCGTCCGTAAAGGGGAACCAGGGTTTTGTGGGAGATATCGGCCTTACAGACGGGGCACTGTGGTTGCTGCTGTTCTAGGCCCGTCGAAGCACTTGCACGCTGTAAATGAATCCACTTGTAAATGCACGGCCAGCAGTAGAGATGGCCGCAGAGCGTCACCACCGGCTCCAGAGCGAAGTCTAGGCAGATATTGCAGTCGAAGGAGCCGCCGGCAGTGTCCGACTCTGTCGCAGTATTTGAGACCGTTGTCCACTTGCGCGGTGGCGATTCATCTCCGTCCACTTCGTGGAAGTATTGCTCTATGGCCATTTGCACCTTTTCTCTTTACTTGCTGCCGCCGACGAGTCCTGAGTATCACAAAAATGGGAAAGAAGAAGGTTACTCCTGAGCTGAAGCTGAGCCTTTTCCATGTATGAGTCAATTCACTGGGCATGGGTTGCCAATTATAGCTGTAAATGGGGGAATAATCTTTAAGGATTGGCTTAGTGGACGATGGTGTCACTAATTAATGTTCCATCATCATTCATCAGGCTAATGGATGGCTCTATGGATAAAACTAGAATTCTATAAGATAAGAGCCCTCCCCTCAACACTGTCTACACTCTACAACACGACAAGTTACTGAAGGATGGGAAGGGAGAGGCCCATGTCTGCCAGCCACGAATACTTGGTCTCGGTAATTATCAATTCATCTTAAGTATTGGTCCAGACTCCAGGGGAGATGGGGTTAACAATGACATATTTATAGAAAGAATCCGAATCCTTGTAACATTCAAAATCCAAATGAATTTAAGATAAAGTGAGTATAGACAAAAGCTAATGGAAACTCCAAACTCAGAGACAAGCATCAGAAATACAAAAGATATGAATCCCGTACTTATCGGTCTCTTTATCTTTTTTATTCATTGTGTTAGAATAAATAATAATAAAGATAAGAGGGCATCAGGATTTCAAGGTAAATATTTTCTTCATCCAACATCCTTAGGTTACGACTATTCCACGTCCTCTTAATGTGCCAGCAACCAGACAAACTTTCCAATCATGCATGGCTGGAGCCTGGAACCAACCAAAAGCATAGAACCAGACAAATTTGTCTAATTGGTTATTTCTCTGAAACATTCACCTAAAAAAGGAGCTAAAAAGCAAAGGGAAGCTCAAAACTATAATATTGGCGCATAAGCCCCAGCATCAATACTTGTAGGCCAAGGGTTCCCAATTAAATGAGTGACGAAAGACGACAACTCGTACAAACTACAAAGACCACATAATGTCAGGACCCACAAGAACTTATTCTCCTATTTCTTTTGTGATTTTAGCTTAAGAAATTTGTCTCAACTTTCATTTATTGGTATTCATTAAAATCTCAACTAAAAAAACAACCTAATTACAAGAGATTAAAAGATACTAGGTAAATTTTAATGCTCTTACCTTCCCAAGTAGGGGGTCTAGGAATATCTAGATACTATAGTGTTGGTTTCCTCTCTTTATTCTTCCTCTGTATGTGTTAGTGTTAAAAGAATCGCCAATCAAATATTTGAGAAAGTGAAAAAAAAGTGTTACATACAGAAATAACAGGTTTACATGAAAAGCTACCTCTCTTCTTCTCCCCCCCTCCTCTAAATTATAGCAAAAAAAAAAAAGAAGAAAATGAAAAAGAAAACGACCATTCCTTTTAGCAGTTAACAGTGGAAATTTCCATTCTTACTTAATAATTCATCCATAGATTCTAACTTGCAGAGACCCCCCAAGGATGGAAAATATCATCATCCCATAGAATATTAATCCCTTGATCTGATCTGATGACAGGCATCTAGTTGGTATCTTGACGTTCAATCCTTAGGTGGGGGCCATGCATGAAACTTCCTGATAAAAGGATGAGATCGGAGATCCAATTTATAACTAATAAATAATAAACTATGGGCTTTAATTTAAGGTAAACCGGGTGGGGATTTGGCCACCTACTGGTGTGTGAACAAAAAAATAAGTTAGAGACCCTTGACTTTACCATTCTTTACATCTCTCAATCTTGAGTTAACGATTTTTTTTTCTTTGGAATAGAATCCAAGAACGAAAGAAGGATTTAAGGGGAAAGAATGAATCAAAGGATGATGAGAGATGAGCCTTAGACGCTTCGGTGGTTATAGGGCAAAGTGTTTTGATTCCACAGACAAGTTGGAAATAAATAAAGGAAAACAGAAATCATCCTGTTCTAAGGACCCGTCCCGAGTCTTTACAGATCGTCCGAGCCGACTCGGTGCAGCAATTATTTGCAGCTGCAGGTATTCTTCTTTCGAGGACTATCAGTATAAGAATGGCCAAGGAGATAACAACATATGGACTGGCTATCGAGGTTAATTGTTAGAACGAAAGACGAGGCAAGGTTTTGAGTTGTGTCAGAGAAAGACTGAAGATCGAGACAAGAAAAAGATGCCGAAACCGGTTTCTCTTTTAGATTGGGAAGATCAAGGTTTCTGACCAGTAATGGAAAAATAAAATAGAAATAGTTGATTAAGAACTAAGAAGAACAAGGAGAACCGACAACGTACAGACACTTCTTTACGGCTGCATCCAGGCCTGAAAATCCTGAAAAAAAAGGGAAAAAAAGTCCAGAGGGAGACAGACCGACAGAGAACTTGGTGGGAGATAAGTTTTGTTATTGCGTAATGGAATTCTTCTAATCGAGCTATTATGGATAAATAATGTCCTCCAGATGTAAAAAGATGACAACCAATGTAACCAGATGAACGGACAGTGGCGATTTTACAGATCGGGAGTGCAAAATCACAAATTGAGACAGAGAACGCCAAGCTTCCCACCGAATGATCAACTCAGGAGCAACGCTTTCAGTGTTTTACACACATGTTCTATAGGAATTAACCAGGAATCCGGCTCTTACGCCTGAAATTCCAGCGTGCAATGAGTTCCGATAACTCGGACTAGTGACATCTATTTGATAGAGAACGAAACGTCTCAGAGAAGATCTATTTTAGAGAAAAAGAGAAGCCTTACGCCAAGTATCGTGTCTAATAAATTTCTCGTTGAAAATCCACTCGATGAATTAGTAATGAATCATATGAAGCCCGAGTTATATGATTCTCTCAATGAATCGCTTACACCTGTCGATTTAGGGCCACCAAACCACCCTTTTCCCACGAAACGAGCAATTGCATTATGCAATTCCTCCCTGACAAAAACAAAGCGATCCGATAGATCTTGCTATTCTCCATTCTCAGCTGAGAGGAAGGGGGTGGAAGCACCACATAGGGAAGAAGGGAGAAAGAAAGATCCAAATCATCCACGGAAGAACCAGAAGAAAAAAAGGAAGGTACCGGGTACAAGATCTAAACTTCATATACTACGAAATAAAAATCCTTTTTTGTATAGATAAAAAAAAACCCGTATAAATCTTAGATTAATAAACAATTTGGCAGAGATAAAGACAACAAAAAGAATAGGCGAGCGAGAACCGGAGAATGGATTTGAAGGTACATACCGATATTCCGACAGGCTCAAGGAGATCAGCTCTGCTTGCTCTTCTGCTACAATTCAAAGCTTTTGTTGTCACCAGCTACTTCAATGGCGAATCCAATCGCGTCGTTTAAAGGCAACGAGAGAGAGAGAAGAAACGGAGGAACCAGTTAAGGAGATGGATGGAGGAAATTAGTAGAAATACAGAGGGCAGAGAGAGAGAGGGAAAATCTAAACAAAGCGGACTTTTGCGGTTTTGAGGGGAAACCAGTTGAGGGACGAACCTTCTCCGACGGGTTATATTTATAGAAAAACCGGATAAACAATCCTCCTACCGATGCTTCTCTGCTTAGCTGACGTGGCACGTGGAAATGCGTGATCCGTGCGTGTGCTCCTCCTGTATTCCCTCTTCTTTTCTGCACTATTTCAACTTGTGCCTGGCCTTCGCTAACAAGCGCATGTAGCTCATTTTTCCTCTACTACCCCCGTCCTGGCCGTCCGATTGGTTGACTTCACATAAAAACCTTCTTTTCTTTTTTCTTTTTTTTTCTCTTTTTTAACTATTATTATATAATAATTCAGTTGGCGCTTTTGACTGTGTAACGTTCAGAACGCAAGAACGTAAGAGACGTCGGTTTTTGTGCCAAAGACTTGTGGATCCTTTAGAAGGTGGGACCGTGGGACCCTCTCTTGCATGTCGATCTTATGGATGGTGATGCTTAATCGACGGTACGCAACAAGGGACCTAAGTTTATCTGATGCTCTGGACATATTATTGCTACAGTATAAAGCAATGTGCCTCCAACCCTCCAGTCGCTTTTTGTACTGGAGTCCGGATTCTGTGGTCCCAAGATTGGTTGATTAAGCAGAGAGTAAAGTCGAAATGCCAGGCCTACGGGATCGAATCCTTACAATGTCGTTTTGATTGTTACCGTAGCGGCAGCATTCTCTACACTCTAAGGGGTGAGCAAGAAAAATCGACCCAACGAGACCAAAATAAAAAAATCTGGTTAATTGAACTGATTAATTCAGTTTTGGTTTAATATTTTTCAAAAACTGAAGTTATCAGTTCAATTTCGTTAATCAATATAAAAACTGGTGTTTAGCCCCATATTATATATATATATATATATATATATATTTTAAAATGAATTATATATATATATATTTCATATATATATTATCCATATATTATAAATTAATAAATATGTATTATATATAAATATTAGTGGGACCTGTGCGATGCACAGGAAAATCTAAAAGATTGAATCGTTTTATTTACTAATAATTAATTGATAAATTAATAATCAAAATTTGTTGTTAATTAACTAAAAGTATTTGAAGTTATTGTTAATATATTAAAATTTTAATAATTGCATTTTCATTTAATGCAGATTTACAGAAAATAATTATTGTTAATTTAATATGAACAGATATTTTTTAATAAATTTAACTTTATTAATCATTTGTAAAAATTTTAATAATTGTTATTATTTTTATTATTTTTTGATTGACTTTAAATAAATAAAAATAATTACAAATGGTAACATTTTTATTAATTTTACTAATAATTAACAATTATATAGGAATGGCAATGGGGCAGGTTTGGGGTGGGACACCCCATCCCTGTCCCCGCCCTATAGTCAAGACACTCTACCCCATTACTACCCCATCCCCATTGTCAAGTGGGTTCAAGGCAAGCACCTACTCCCCATTAGGGATGGGGAATCCTCAAATTCCCCTTCCTCGTCCTTATTGTTGGGTCAATTCATGGTAAGACACCCACTCCTCATCAAGGATAAAGAATTCTCGAATTTCCCCACTCCATCCCTAGTGTCAGGCAGGTTCAAGGCAAGGCAAACACTCCTTGTCAACCCAATATTAAATCTGAGGACAAAAATGATTAAAAGAATATAGTGAGTATCTACCACATGGTAAATTTCTAAAAGTGCACTAAATTATCTTTAATTTTCAAAAATATAATTTTATAAAAATTTTGAACAATTTATTACATTTGTGTAATTTTGAAAATTTATTCAAGTTTATTTTTAAATTGTTATTAAATAACTTATTTTCTTTTAAATGGTATACTTACAGAATTACACTAATTTATCTTATATTTTCTAATATAAACTAATCAATAATTTCTTTTTCCAATATTATACTAATTTATCTTAATAATTTGTGTAATTATTGGTTCAAATTATAGTTTTCCATTTCCCATAATCATTTATGTTTAATAATTTACAATGAAAATTACATAATTTTCAATAGTTTTGCAAAATCTATCAAATGTAATAAATTTTCCCAAAATTTCCAAAATGTTATTTTACGAAAATGTAGTTTTATGAATTTTTTAAAAAAATGTATTACATTTTTGTAATTATGGAGATTTATTTAAAATTGTTATTAAATATTTATTTTTATTAAGTAGTTTACTAACAAAATTACACTAATTTATCTTTTATTTTCCAATATAAATTAATTAATAATTTCATTTTTCCAACATTATAATATTTTATTCCTCTATTTGAATTTGGTTATTAACTATAACAATAACAATAAGTAAAAATTTTATACTTTTTTGATAATTGTTAAATATAATTCTCAAATTTATAAAAATTAGTTAAAGAGTTTTCAATTTTTACAAAATGTTGCTAATTAACATGAATATAACAACATTTACCTAAAATACTTTAAAAATTCATGATGAGTTAATTAATAACAATATTTATTAATTTTTGGTAATTTTCTAACCCTACTAATAAGAGTATTTAATTTTTGGTAATTTACTAACCGCATTTATTCTTTTGGTAATAACACTAATTAATATCATTGAATATGGGTTGGATTAATTAATATAAATATTTTAAATGAGAGAGAGTGGATATAGATTGGGGAGAGAGATTTTAGGAATTAATTAGTGAGTGGGATACATGATAAGTTCCTAATGGCTTAGAGGAGATCCCTTAGGGGAGAAATTATATGAATATTTTTAGGTAGTTATGTTGGTAATGGTGATTGGTGACATGGCTTAATGGGAGTGGTGGGAAGTGGAGAGGAGAGAGTGTCAAGAAGAAGGCATGATGGGGGTAATAGAGCAAGGAGAGGCATGCTGATGTGGACCGCAATGCTATATAGATATAGATAGATATATTTATAATATATAATATATAATATATTATTTATTATTTAAAATATAATATTTTATATATATTTTTAATTTTTATTATATTTATATAATTTTTTTATATTATGTATTATAAATATAAAAAATCGAAAAACCAATAATTACCGGTTTTACTACCGGTTCGATTTAAAAAAAAAAAAGTAGCCCAACCCAACCGTGAAGTGAACACACCCCTACACTCTACAGTGATCTCACCACACAAAATGGCCTTACGCTAATCCGCTTGCTACTCCATTGGTGGGCGTGGGACCCACAAGATGCCACTGTCCACTGATAATGTATACACGGACGGGGCCAGCCATCGGTGATAAAATTATTGGCCGTGGGATTCGATCAAAGTCTATGTGCTTTAAAAGTGGGCTCCAATGTTATTTCAGCAAACGGTGTACTCACTGTCAGTAACACACATTGTATAATTCCTGACATGTTATTACTAATAAATTATTAGTTTCATTAGCTCAAATAAATCTGTTGGATTGGAATAATTATTGATATTATTTAAAAGCAGATGTAGCAATAGTAGACGACAAGATAATATTAAGGATTAGAGCTGACTTTAGGATGCTCGTGTCCTCCCTTCAATCGCCATGTGTTTCATGTATAGAAGATCTGGGCCCACCATTAAATAGGTGTAATCTAAAAGATCACACGTTTAAAGAATTAAAAAAAAAAAATCAGACATCTGATTTGTAAATAGCTCTAAAATTCTAATGGTGTTTTATTCTCAACAACTGAAAAATCTAATTGAGAACTTTTGAGAAGGAAGAGAATAATATTGGGGTTTTAACTTTAAAGGCCCCATTAAGAAACTAAAATAAGAATATCATCAAAGTATTTTCAAGAAATTAATATTTTTATTGATTAAATAATATAAAAATATGTAAAAATGAAATTAAAAAAAAACTAAAATAATAATAAACATGGGTAAAATGTATTTATATGGGTGTATTGATACTTTAAACCTTGTTATAAGTTATTAAGAGGAATGGCCATCTTAGTACAAGATATGCAATTAGTGGCTCACATGAGGGGTTATTATCATGGTTTTTAAAAACAAACCGGTGACCGAACTGGTCAGGGGTCCGGTTATTGGTTCGAACAGTCCGACTGTTCGACTTGAATGATCGGCCCGTTCTGACAAAAAAAAAATAAAAAAATTTAAAAATTTTGAAAAACGATCAAAACCGTTCAAATGATTAACCGGCTGATTCAGTGGTTTACTGACCAAAATCAACGATTTTAGAAAAAAAACAAAACCTATCAAGTGACCGATTCTCAGTTTTTCTGGTCCAGTCCGATTTTAAAAACAGTGGTTATTATTGCTCCAGATGTATCCGCACCTAGCCATTGGATAGTACAGCCTTGTGTGCGGTTGTGGTGTACTGTGAGTGGCAACGGGTAATATATCCAAGCGCATTATTATCATTGGTTAAGTAGCCCTACACAACCATCAACTCCATCAAATTTGAACCGACTCCTACTTCAATTTCATCTTAGTACCAATCCACATTTTGGTTAACGTTGTATTTAGTGTCATTGATTGCTACTTCAAACATTTTGAGTTAATCAATACAATTTGATGAGAGTCTCGCTTATCTTCAAAGAAAAACATTCAATAAAGCACTTATAAGAAAAAGGAGAAATAATTCACTCCACACTAGAAAGAGCAAATTGAGGTTGTGCTCAATTGCATGAATATCACATTACATGCAGCTGTTCCGTTCACTCTAGAGGGTCCCCCATCCACAATAAGCATTGGATAGGGACCGTCAATTCCCCAATATATCGTCCACAAGTAAAACTCCCCATCCACAGTGAGATTATGTCCCAATTTGTCATAGTTATTTTTTAGTTTATTTTATCTTTATATTGTTTTGCTTTATTTTTAAATTATTTTAATAATTGTTAATATTTGAAGGTAATGTTATAATAACTTTTTAACATGGAATCATTTTTATTATTTTTTTACTAATAAAAACATTTGAAGATAAAAAGTTATTGCTTTAAATTATTTTTATTGCCTTTGTTTGTTATAAAAATGATTTTATATTATTAGATAAATCCATATCTATACATTTTATCTTGTAATATTTGACATTCAATAATTACGTATCGATGTTTTATTTTATCCATTATTTGTTTCAATTTATTTTGGGATTAAAATATAAAAAGCTTTCATTCACAATTGACTATGTAGATTATCTCACAACTTGCATGTGAGATGTCTGGAATTAACAAGTATGGCATAAACTAATCCACACCACACATGTAGAATGCCCCTTTATGTGTGAACAGTATCAGTTCACACTTTTAATCCTTTGTTCACAATAATTTCAGACACTACATAGTGATGTGGTGTAGATCAGTCCACACCTACCAATTTCTCATTTATATTATAAAATACCCTTTGAATCAACCTTTTTAATTAACAAAATATAATACAAAAGATTCCATCTTTGTTAATGGACATGTAAACAATTATTGTAGAATGATGGAGATTGGCTTCAATGCTTACAAGACCGTGCATTCAGAATATCTCTTTACTTGTATGTTTTTTTTCATGAAAAATATTCCCAATACAAGGCCATAAAAGGCTATTGCCAATGCTGTGAGCACTGAAGCCGACATTAAGACTCACTTAAGTAAAAATAAGAAATCCGGGTTCTACTTTTATCTATAATGAAAAAAACCAAACTGGAAGGCAGGAAATCGATGTGCCTCACTTTTATAGGGTTAGAACTGAACATACAAATGAACTTCTCATTAACTTCCACCTATTTGAATAGAGACCTGTACCAACTATCTAGGGTCGGCCAAATTATGGTTTCAGTCTCTCTTAAAAGAATCAGGCACACAATAATTAATTAATGTCTTCATTTTTTAATTAGGAAATAAAATCAGATTTAATCTATCTATATATATACTAAAGTAGAACATGTCAAATTACCACATCAGATGGCCTCTCCTTGCTAACTAACCAATAAGCTGGAATCACAAACGTGGTAACTAATAAGGTATTATTTATCAAAATTCATGGGTGGGTTTATCAAAACTCTTTTCATACCATATCTTTTCTACATCATAGATTTTCCTATATTAAAAATAGCTAAATAATTGTGTGATAGAATATCTAATATTAGGTACTGATGGATCGATTTTTGGTGATGGCCAATTTTTTGTGCTAAGTAACTCATCATTTGATTTGCTTCCAAGTGGCCGATGACTCAGGCCGAAGTGGAGAACTTTGGCTGCCGAGTTGAGTCAAGCTGGGCAGGCTAGGTGGCGAGCTGACTATAGTGCCGAGCTGCCTGTGAGGTGCCGGGCTGCCTGGTGACGAGCTGGATTGATGGGCTTCGTTGCTCTTTAGAGACCTGCAAGGAACCAAATGTCAGAGGACCCGGGGTGGCTAACCCGGCGAGGCCACTCTGATGCTTAAGTTAGTACTCTCACAGTAGACTGCGAGCTAAAAATCACACAGCATGAGAGCTAGAATTTGCTCACTTGCTTACTTGCCCCCCTTGCCATTGGGGTTGATGTCTTTATATAGGCATTGTTTGGCGTGGGCTTCACGCACCATATCCGAGATTTATGAGAAGTCATCTAAGTGGTCTGAAATTCCCTGAGGTAACCGCCATGCACGTTGACCACCCTCCGGATCGTTTGGCACATGGGCCAACTTCCAAGGATCGTGGGAGTGTTCAGATATGCATGCCGAATTTGTCACCGAGCACGTCTCGCAGGTCACCAGGTCGGCGCTTGTGCTAGGCCGCCAGGTCGTGCCTGTGCCAGGCTGCCAGTTCGTGCAAGGGCCAGGCCTCCAGGTCACGCCTGTGACAGGCCGCGCCTATGCCAAGCCGCTAGGTGGGACACCATCAACTTGGCAAAGACAAGTTGTTGCCAAAGTGGTTCCAGGTGTCACCTAGTTGTTCCGAGGTGCCATGTGTCACAATATCATTGGAGGGCCAAATCTGCCCTCATCATTTGCCCCCCACTCCCGAGCTAAAAGTAACTCGGCGAAGGGAGTAAATTTCTCCTTTTGGCCTGGAATGAATAATTCGATGAGCTCGTAAGCGTCGATTCAATTCCTTAGGCTCTGGGAGCGACTCACAGTCCATTCTCCTTACCCTTGATTTTGCCCATGCCAAAGAGGCGAATGGGTCTTGTATGCCCATGCCGAGGAGGTGATTGGGACTTGTGTGGTGCCGAGGTCTTTTATTAGCTCGGCACCTTAGCCCTTGGGCTTTGGGAGCGACTTGTAGTCCACTCTTCTTGATCTTTGATTTTGCCCATGCCGAAGAGGTGACTGGGTCTTATGTGGTGCCGAGGTCTTTGCCAGTTTGACACTTTAGCCCTTAGGCTCTGGGAGTGACTCGTAGTCCACTCTCCATGATCTTTGATTTTGCCCATGTTGAAGAGGCGACTGGGTCTTATGTGGTGCTGAGGTCTTTGCCAGTTCGACACTTTAGCCCTTAGGCTCTAGGAGTGACTCGTAGTCCACTCACGTTGATCTTTGATTTTGCCCATGCCGAAGAGGCGACTGGGTCTTATGTGGAGCCGAAGTCTTTTATCAGCTTGCCAGTTCGCGACTGGGCCAGGTCGCCAGGTCGGCACCTGTGCTAGGCTTCCGGGTCGCACTAGGGCCAGGCTACTAGGTCATGCTAGTGCCTGGCCGCGCTTGGGCTATGGCTGCGCTGCATCAGCCTCGTTAGTGACGTTGGTTACCCACTTCTACAAGAAGCTACTAGGAGCTCGATCTACGGGGACAACACTACTGACTTTAGGTCACCAGCTCACACGGGAGCCTTGGAAGGCTCGACCGGCAGGGGCGTCCATGCAGTCTATTGGCCGCATACTCCCGCGAAATCCACGAAGAGCTCATCTTTGTAGAGGGTACCTCGCGAAGAGGACTGATGAGACTTTATTTGAGTTGAAATAAAGTTGGTAGAGCAGCTTAGTCTGTTGGCCATCAACTTCCTGCATAGTCTTTGAGTTCATAAAAAATGAAAACTAGAAAGTGAGAGCTTTTAGTTTCTAAAAGGTGAGAGCTTTTAGTTTCTAAAAGGTGAGAACTTAGCTTTTTGGAAGAGGAGGGCTTAGCCTTTTGGAGGATGAGAACTTAGCTTTTTGTAGCGTTTCCCACAGACGACGCCAATTGATTTAGCGCGATCTGGCTGCTCCCAACAGGAGGTGATCTGGCTTTCAGACGGATGGCGGACTGAACCTGCAAGGATATCAGATGTCAGAGGACCCGGGGTGGCTAACCCGACGGGGTCGCTCCGATGCTTAAGTCAGTACTCTCATAGTAGACTGCGAGCTAAAAATCACATATTATGAGAGCTAGAATTTGCTTACTTGCTTACTTGCCCCCCTTGCCATTGGGGTTGGTGACTTTATATAAGCATTGTTTGGCGTGGGCTTCACGCACCATATCCGAGATTTTTGAGAAGTCGTCTAAGTGGTTCGAGATTCCCTAAGGTAACCGCGATGCACGTTGACCACCCTCCAGATCATTTGGCACATGGGCCAACTTCGAAGGATCGTGGGGGTGTTCGGATATGCATGCCGAATTTGTCACCGAGCACGTCTCGCAGGTCACCAGGTCGGCGCCTGTGCCAGGCCGCCAGGTCGTGCATGTGCCAGGCTGCCAGTTCGCGCCAGGGCCAGGCCACCAGGTCGCGCCTGTGCCAGGCTGCCAATTCGCGTCAGGGCCAGGCCACCAGGTCGCGTCTATACCAGGCTGCCAGTTCACGTCAGGGCCAGGCCGCCAGGTCGCGCCTGTTCCAAGCCGCGCCTGTGCCAGGCCGCGCCTATGCCAGGCCGCTAGGTGGGACACCATCAACTTGGCTAAGGTAAGTTGTTGCCAAAGTGGTTCCGGGTGTCACCTAGTTGTTCCGAGGTGCAATGCGTCACAATATCTTTTCCACATCATAGATTTTCCCATATTAAAAATAACTAAATAATTGCATGACGAAATATTTAATATTGTGTACTAACTTTAAAAAATAAAATTTTGATAACAAAAAATTAAATATTTTACATATTGTTGAAATATTTAACATAACTAAATTTTAAATAGTTAAAAACGAAATTATGTAGTAAATTTAAAAAAAAAAATCTTAAGATTAGAAAAATAACTATAATGGATTTCATAATATTTTTATTAATAGTAATTTTATATTTTACAAAATTAATAATGAAATTATGTAATAATAGTATAAATTATAATTTTATGGGTTTTTAAATTTAATAAATAGTTAATATTTTAAAATTTAAATAATATTGTAAATAACTAATTTTAAATACTTTAAATATCAAAAAATTAATAACTAATTAAATCATATTTTGCAAAAACAAAAAAATAGATTAAATAACAAAAACTTGTTATAGCTTTAAAAAAATATTAAAGACACAAAATTAATTATAATAGATTTAATAATATTAGATAATAGAAATATAAAATATAAATAATTGAAAAAAGTTTAAATATTATTGAAATAGTGAAAGTAGATTAATTGATTAAATAACTTAGAGGTATTGAAGTTTTATTAGTTATTTATTGTATTTTTGCTATAAATTTTCAATAATCATTGGAAATTAAATTTTTGTTATTCGTTAGCTATTAGACTATCAATTTAGCTGAAATTAAGAGTCTTCACTAGGCAATTCAGTTTGGTTGCAGATTGTTTGGCTAGCCAAGATGATCTGGTCGACTTGGGGAGTTGGTCACTCAAAAGTAATCAACCTTTACTGAAAACCAACCAAATTGAGTTGCATTGGCCAATGTTTTAAAAACCAACCTAGAGACTGACTCGCTTTTGCATATGGGTCGTAGTCACCGGTTCAATCATCCTAGTTGAATGGGTTAGACCATTCCACATTAGCACTCTACATATTTAAATAAATACATATTATATACATATATAATTGTGCATATATGTGTGTGTGTCCAAATACATATTTTATTAATAAAAGTGTATAATTATGTTATACGTATAATATATGTATTATTTTATATTTTTTTGTATTTTTTAATTAATTTTACTTTTTTGTTTATAAAAAATGTTAAAAATTGCGATTTGAGGACAAAAAAGGTTTTTTTTTTTCACAAAAATAGCAATGCAAGGCATCCAGAACACCTTAGGATGCATAGATCTTGAAAAGTTATCCAACATAAAATAAAATAAAATAAAAGGTCACCTCAATCAGACATCAGAATACAAAGTTATGGCCTTTGAAAGTTTGCACATGCATTAAAATTGCAACCTGTAACCCAGTGACCGGGTTGAATGGGTCAACAGTTAAACCCTCCAAGTCGGTTGGTTTTTTACCAAGTCAATGGTTTTGACTAAACATCTTGTTTCAATAGAACTAGATTCAGAATCAGGGTTGGGTGACACTTTGAACGGTTTAATCGGATATGTTAATGGTGTGTTGAAAACATTGGTATCGGTTTGGGCTGGTTCAAAATATTTAAACTTAAAAAATTAAATTAAATTTAGAAAATACAATGATGTTATTAAAAGAATATATTTAAAAATTTAGATTTACAATATAAAATATTTTAGACTAAGAAATATGGAAAAAATCCCGCTTTCCTATATTAAAAAATTATATTTGAAATATAAAATAATATTATATATTTATGTTTAGGCTGGTTTACAAATGACCAAACCGAAACTAACCTGATTTGGTCGGGCTGGAAAATTGTTAAACCAAAGCCGACCAAAAATAATTAAATAATTATTGATTATTTAAAAATTAAATTATAAAACAATTCTCTACTTTTATGTATTTCTATTAATTAACTTTCACGGGTACTCCCTAGTATAATATATAATTAAGAGATATGTCTTCCATGCCTTTATTTCTTTCGGTGTTGGTTGATTAATAAAATGTCCAATTTACCCCTCCCAAGATCTTAGATAGATGGGACCAACATTGAATTAAATTTATTTAACCTATTTTTGACTAGGATGCATCACTCCTGCTTTTGCTTTAATGTAGAGCAAGACATCTCTTTAATGGCTGACCGTGTTAATATAGCAAGAGTCAGTATGGTGGTTGAGTAGCTTTTAATGTAGTAGAAAGTTAGGAAAAGTTGTGCTTGTGCTATTATTCATATAAAATTAGGTTGTGTTGGAATAAATTTCAAGATTTGTACTTATGATATATACATATATTACTTTAAAAAGCACGAATGGCCTCAAGAATATTTCTGAAATTTTCTAAGGACAAAATTTACTCCTTTAAATTTAAATTTATTGATAAAAAATGAAGACAAATAGGATAATTGGTTCTCAATATTAAATGAATTGAAAAGGGGTAATTTAAAGATATTCAGTGCATTTAATTTTCTCTCATTAAATCCAACATTTAAGTTATTAACTTGCATTCATGTTCATTGAATCATATATTTAAGTCATTTTTGTTTATTCTCATCATTAAGTTCTATTAATTAAATCCATACTTAATAAATTAATAATTCCAATAATATAAAAGCTTATACTTTTAAAATCTACCTAGCAAAAATAGTATTTTCATCTAAGTGGTGGTAAGAAATTAAATAATTAATTTGGGTCAAATGGGTTAATCATGTTGCCACGATTAAATAATAAAATTAGAAAATAGATAAAATGAAAAAATAGAAATTAAAAAATTTGGAACATTTTTAACATACATATTAAACAATAATAAGTATGATAAATAAGAAATATTTTTATTAATGATGGAAATTGAATGTAAAATTTAAAACCAATTGGAAATAAAAATATTTTTCTATTCTCTCTCATTAAATCTTATATTTAAGATATATTTTTCTCATCATTAAATTCTTGTAATTAAATCTACAATATATATATAAAAATAAATATTTTGAAAAGTAATTTGAAAATAAGACCATTTTCTTCCCTCTCGGTGATGGATAAGCAATCCGACCATTTGGGGTCAAATGGATTAATAAATAATGCCATAATTAAACAATAAAAAATTAAAATAAATAACTATGAAATGTAATAATTTTTTTTATTAATGACAAAAATGGAATGCCAAATTCAAAATCTACCTAGAAATGAAATGATGTCATAGTCAAATAATAAATTTTTTAATAATAGAAAATAGAAAGAATCACAAAAATAAAAAATAAGAGATAGAGAAAATTTTGGGCACATATATAATGTTATATATTTATAAAAAATAAAATATTGGGTACATATCTAATATTCCGCATTCATTATATTGAACAAAAAAAGTTTTATACATAAGAAATAATTTTATCAATGATAGAAATGTAATACAAAATTTAATGTCCACCTAGAAATAAATAATTTTTATTTTTAGATGGTGGGTTAGTGGTTTGAGTCAAATGATACCATAGACAAACAAAAATTAAGTGTGATAAGAAAATACATAATGTAAAGGGAAAGTTATACTCAAAGTTGGTTATATATTTAAAATTAGGATGCAAGTTGGTCCAGAAACTAACAAAACTCTGACAACCGGCTCTAAATTTCAAATTATAAAATTCCCTACCATGTCATCGAAGGCTTATGTGGTTGTTGCCAACATGGGACTCTTAATTAGTCCATGTTGGATACCATGGTTTTCAAAACTAGATCGGAAAAATCGGGGTGACTAGTTCCATTTTACCCCATAATTGTTATTTCTCCCAAAACTGTTGATTTGGTTAGCAAATCACTGACCCGAGCGGTCTAACCGTTTGAATCGTTCAACGGTTTGGCCGATTTTTATTTTTTATCTTTTTTTAATTTTTTTATAATTTTTTATTTTTTGTCAAAACGGGTTGTCTGTTCGGTTCGAACAATCAGACCGCTCAACCTAGGAACTGGACCCCTGACCAGTTTGTCGTCCGTGTCGATTTTAAAAACCTTGTTGGACACAAAAAAAAACCTATACCGAAAATGGATTTTCAGTTTCTCTCTCACTCCCTCTGTCTCTCGATCTCCCTTCCTTCTCTCTCATTTTCACAGTCATCTTTCAATCTCCCGCTCCCTTTGTCTCTCCCACTCTCTAAGGTTTGGTGTGTAGCAAAAACAAAATCCTCTCTCTCTCTCTCTCTCTCTCTCTCTCTCTCTATATATATATATATATATATATATATATATATTGTTCTCCCTCAATCTTTCTCATTCTTCTCCCTCACTCTCCCTCTTGGTCAGTATCTCCTCCTCCCTCAATCTCTATCGTTCTCCAATTGGTGTAAAGATCTCATTATTACTTGAAAAAAGAGAAGAAAAATAAGGAAAAAATGTATTATATATGTTTTTTATTATATAAAATATATTTTTATTATATAATACATTATCAAGTCAGGCTCACGCTTAGGTCGGGCTTTTTGAGAAAGTCTGAGCCTGGACCGAAAAAAGTCAGGCCCAATATTTTAGGCCCGAGCCTGAGCCCGAGCCCGTAGGTAGAAAATCTTGTCAAAGCACAACTTAGATCGGGTCGGTCCGAGCTAGCTCATCGGGCTACCCAGCCCATGAATAGGTCAAATTAAGAGTCCCATGTTGGCAACAACCACATAAGCCTCCAATGACATTGCGAGGGATGTTATAATTTGAAATGTAGAACCACTTGTAAGAGTTATGTTGATTTATGGACCAACTTGTAACCTAATTTTAAATCTACAGTCGGCTCTAACTATAATTTTCCCTAATCCAAAAGCAAAGCTATTTTCTTATCTAGATGGTTGGTCAGTGATCCAACTTTTTAAAGAAATCTATGATGTCATAATTGAATAATAAATATTTAAGTTTATTTTTAATCATATTGTTATTTTTGTTAATTTTCAACTTCTATCTTAACTATGATATATCTAAAATTCAAGTAATTAATATGAAGAAAATTTATCTCCATTGCAACACATGTGCTTAATTTGCAAGTGATATTGGTAGTAGCTGTTCGAACGGGCTTTGCACTATTGAAGGGCAACTCTTTTTTACCCATGTTCTTTTAGTTTCTAGGCAAAAAAGACAATGACCATTTTAGCCATAAAAATTATTACTAAAAGGGGCAACTTTGTCCCATCCGAATGGTGGCAACTTTTCCCCCGGTAAGAAATTTGAGTTCGGATCTACTACCCACACCTACCCATGCCTCACTACAGTTGTACATTGAGAACATTTCTTGTATTTGCATATTACCATTCATGAGGAGATGTTCATGATAAACAATTATAGTGTTATGTGGATAGGATATATGAACTCGAGAAAGTTATTTACCCACCTAAGAGATGGGTACAGAGAAAATAAATTTTCCATGAACCCCACATAAATCTGAAAAAGGAACATGAATATCTTGATTAATGGGAACTAAAATTTCATTGACCAACTTTCCTCCCTCTCAATATCTAAAAAAGGAATGTAACCCTAATAATTCTTCTCTTTAAGAATTCTTTTTGATTGGCAAGAATTGATCCTTCTACATAACCCATGAATATGAACCATCAGTGCACTATTATGGATGAATGCAAGAGCCAAGGTCAGGCCTGGCCCTATATTTCATTAGGCATGGGATACTCAGCCTAACCATAAAACTCGGGATTCTCGGCCCGGCTTGAAACTTCTTTTCTGTTCAAGACAGTACCACCACACTTGGCTTCCTCTTAGTCTTATTGCCTCTAACTATGAGTTTTCCAAAAGTTTCCAAGATTATGATTTTAAGGCTAAGCAACTCAAAAGTGTGAGTTTGATTATTTGATGATCTTCAGATACTGTTTAGAATTGGAATTGGTCTATAAAATGAATTAAGGTATGTTTGTTTTTGAGCGTAAGGGTCTAGAAATGGAATCACAGTGGCCCATTATGATTCCAACTATTTGGTAGAGCATAGTCGGAATCCCCATTCTTGGTGAAATGGCATTCCTTTATTTAAGGAATGCCCATTTCCTCTCCCTCCCCCAAGGGAAATAAATCATTTCCATTCCAATTCCAATTTCACTTTTGACTACAAATTAAATGGACCCTTAGATAGAGACATAGAACATGAATTTATGAAACACCTTTCTCCTCATGAGCCTCTATTCTCTTGAACTTTGTACCATGTGCATTTGTGTGCCTTGTGGGGATTAGGGTAATCATCTCAAAAGACTTGATGATCTATGTTGTTCGTGTGGTTAGAATTTCAAAGATTAGAACCAAACAATCAAATAAATATGGTTCAATTGTGTAACTATGGCATTATCAAATTTATTTGAACATTTTATGTATACTAGTAATTAAATACATGTGTTTCACATGAGAAACTTTTGTTCATATTAATTACTTGAATTTTAGATATATCATAGTTGAGATATAAATTGGAAATCAACAAAAGTAACAATATGATTAAAAAATAAATTTAAATGCTTGTAGCGAATAATATAAAGCTTATACTACAAACGAAGAAAAAACGGCTTTCATAACCGAACTAGGCTTGTACTGCTACAAGGTCATGCCCTTCGGACTAAAAAATGCCGGGGCGACCTTCCAAAGACTTATAAACAGAATCTTTGAGCCGTTGATCGGCAACAAAGTTGAAGGTTATGTAGACTACATGGTCGTCAAAACCCAATTTTCAAATTGTTTAATAAAAGATTTGCATTGTGTTTTTGAAATTTTGCGTGAATATAATATGAAGTTAAACCCTAACAAGTGTGTCTTCAGTGTCACCTCGGGTAAATTCCTGGGTTACATAGTTAACCGATGTGGCACCGAAAAGAACACTGAAAAAACAATGGCCATCCTATATATGAGGCCACCTCGTAAATGGACTGAAAAGTGCCGCTTCATGTCCATGTCGGCAGATCGCTGCCTGCCTTTTTTTAAGGCGACTAAAAAAAGTAAGGATTTTGAATGGACTGAAGAGTGCCAGCTCGCCTTCGACGAGCTCAAAAAATACTTAGCTAGCATCCCGGTTCTGACCTGACGCAAGGTGGGAGATGTTTTGAAGCTGTACTTCTCCGCGAGTGATGAGGTAGTCAGCTCGGTACTGATAAAGGAAGTAGATCAGGTCCAACGACCTATCTACTATGTCAGAAAAGTTTTGCAGGACGCAGAAACAAGGTACCCAGAGATCGAGAAACTGGCGTACGCACTGGTTATAGCAGCTTGGAAGCTTCGTCAAGCTCACACTGTCGTCGTTCTCACCAACAAACCTTTGAGGCAAATCTTACTCAAGCCCGAGGCCTCTGGCAGACTGACGAAGTGGGCCATCGAACTCAGTGAGTACGACATCTGGTTTGAGCCTTAGACGACGATTAAGGCCCAAGCCCTGGCCGACTTCGTTGCAGAATGCACCTTCAGCACCGCAGTCCCCGAATTGATTGAGCTCGAGCACAGAGAGAAAGCTTCAATCAGTGCGGCACCTATCCCGGTTAGAGTAAGGCCAACCTTGGACGAGGAGCCCTAGATCCTCCATGTAGACGACTCATCTAATCAGCAAGGAAGCGGAGCCGGCATCATTCTATACAGGCCAAGCGGGGTGAAGCTGGAGTACGCACTTCGGTTCGAGTTTGTAGCACCCAATAACAAAGCGGAGTACGAAGCACTAATAGCCGGGCTCGCTCCAGCCAACGAAGTACAAGTGAAGCACGTCGTCATCTACAACGACTCCCAGCTCGTGGTCAACCAGGTCACCAACGATTACGATGCTCGCGACCCCACCATGGCTGCTTATCTAGCCAAGGTCAAGAAAGTTCTACGCAGCTTCCAATC
This sequence comes from Nelumbo nucifera, assembly GCF_000365185.1. The sequence continues at coordinate 469,214 of NW_010729246.1, read as the reverse complement.
ATACTTCATCAAGTAGATTCCGAGGTTCGAGAACGCTGAGGCTGATGCCTTGTCCCGGTTAGCCAGCCCGAGCAGCAACACCATGAGGACTGTGTATATAGAGAACCTGCCTCAGCCCAGCATTCTCGGGGGGGCAGAAGAGGTCACTCCTGTTGCACAAGCAGAGCCGATCTGGATTGACCCACTCGCGAGCTACCTGCTTCACGGGACCCTCCCTGCAGATCGCAATGTGGCCAGAAGGGTAGAGCAACAGGCAGCCAAGTATGTCATAATAGATGGACGGCTGTACCGAAGATCCAACATGCTCCCCTACTTGCACTGCTTGCGACCCTTGGAGGCCGAGCTCGTTATTCGTAACACTCATGAAGCTCTGTGTGGCGGACACTTGGGGGGTAGGGCCCTCACCCAGAAAGCGCTACGATAGGGATACTATTGGCCCACGATGAAGGCAGACGCACTCGAGCTTGTCAAGAAGTGCAATAAATTCCAAAGTCACGCCAACATCCACCACCAACCTGCTGCCGACCTGAAGTACCTCACTAGCCCATGGCCCTTTCCACATTGGGGAATTGACATTCTTGGACCATTCCTGCCAGCGACAGGACAGAGGAGATTCTTGGTGGTAGTAGTGGATTACTTCACAAAGTGGGTGGAGGCGAAACCCCTAGTGACAATCAAAACTCGAAGTGTACAAAACCTCTTTTGGAGGAGTATAGTATGGCGCTTCGGGCTACCTCGAGTGCTTATCTCTGACAACGGTAAGCAGTTCAAAGATATCAAGTTTCATAACTGGTGTGCCGAGATGGGGATACAACAGAATTTCACTTCGGTGGCACACCCTCAAGCAAACGGGCAGGCGAAAGTCACAAATAGAGCTATATACTTTGAGGACTAAAAGCCCGCTTAGCCCAAGCTAAAGGACTATGGGTAGACGAGCTACCCAGTGTATTATTGGCCTACCGAACTACCGTGAAGACCACCATGGGTGAAACTTTCTTCAACCTCACCTATGGCACGGAAGCAGTAATCTCAGCCGAGATCGAGGTGCCTACATTATGCGGAGGCATACGACGAAGAAACCAATGATGGCGAGCTCCGTACCAACCTCAACCTAGTGGAAGAAGTACGGGACCTCGCATATATCCGGACCGCAGCTTACCAGCAAAGAGTGTCTCAATACTATAACGCCTGGGTCAAGAAGCGGCACTTCCGTGTCGGAAACCTAGTCCTCCGAAAAGTTATGATGCCTGAGCCTAGTGCCGATAAGCTCGGACCGAATTGTGAAGGTCCCTCCCGAGTAAAGTGGGTACTCGGGGAAGGTACGTATGAGCTTGAAACCTTAGAAGGAAAGTAGGTACCTCGAGCGTGGAACACCTGCAATTTAAGGCGATACTATCTGTGATCGTCGAACTGGAGAGCGGACTGCGAGTCACTCCCATAAGTCCAAGGACTAAAAGTGCCAAGCTGATAAAAGACATCGGCATCATATAAGTCCCAGTCGCTTCCTCGGCATGAGCATATAAGTCCTAGTCGCCTCTTCGGCATAGGCATATTACTTCTAATGCCTGAAGCGTAGACAACTCGGTGTGAGCCCTACGATGTCTAGCCCACTTCGGCATATATCAACAGGTTGGGCCCGTTAGGGACAACCGATATCTAAATGAGTAGCCCGTGCGCGGACAAGTCGGGTATATACTCTGCAATGTCGCACACCTCGACGTTCATTACGTAAAGTTGCCCATACTAATAGTCCAAGTAGACAGTTCAGGGTAACAAACACTTAGATAAATTTTTACTTTGGTTATCCTTACTTGTTCTCCAGCTCGGTAGCTCGACAATTCGGGTAACCTATACACTTGTTGCCCATATTGAGAGTCATTTACACTTAGAATATTTTGCACAAGGATTGCTCAGAAAAGTTTGTATTTCATTAGTAAGAAGTGTAGGTACAAAGATTTCAGTGTAACCCGAGCTCGATGGCCTCGGGGCGTACATCCAAAACACAAAAAGAAGAAAAGCCAGAATCGTGCAGGAGGACTACCAGCCAGGTTGGTCTCCATGTGCTCTCCCACGTCCTCTTGACCCGAGGAGCCCGCCTCTTCGACTTCATCGTCACTTTCCTCCTCTGACGAGCTGGGCTCTTCGTTTGCCGCCTTCACCACCTCGGGGGTAAGGCCCGAGATAGTGATGACTCCAAGATCAAGGTCGGGGAACTTCTGCCACACTAAGTACCTGCACAGTTTGAACCCAGAACAATAGGAGCTCGATCCATATTCAACCTGGAGATCGTTGAACTCCGAGGATTCCTTGAAGCGTTTGATGGCGTGGCTTCTTTCTTCAGCTCGTGCCTCTTGGATGGCGGTCTCGAAGATCTTAGTCCGCTCTTGGATAGTCGCTTTGAGATTCTCGATCTCTCATTGAAGCTTTGCCTTCTCCTCTATCAACGTTGAGATTTGCTCCTGCTACTTCATTTTTTCCTCGGTCAGTGCGGAGATGAGTTCCTGTTGCTTCTCCTTCTCCTCAGTCATGGCCAAGATTAGTTCCTACTGGCTTCAAGCTCCATTCTTGGCCCGAAGTAACTCGCCCTGAGCTATGTCTTGTTCGCGATGAAGCGACTGTGCCTTTTCCTCGGCATCCCGAGCCTGCTTCAGACGGATCTCAGACTGACACATCAACGAATGAATGGCGGAATTCACCTAGCAAATAAAACCGAGGTAAGCACATTTGAAATTAACAAAGAAATAAAATATAAAGTAAGAGACTTACCACCATGCAATAACCAGCAGCTCAGCTTCCGAGCATGGCTGTAGACATGTCAGCCCACTCCGCGACGTCGTCAGGAAAGACGACATCCCTACTCTTGCGCATTCCGAGCCGAAGAGTCATTATGCTCTCCTTGGAGGACTTGGACCTCGGTGCAGAAGCGCTCACCGGCCTGTGAGGTTGGATGCTTTCCTGCTCGGGTACATGAGGCCGAGCATCCTCCTCCTGGTCGTCATCCAAGTCCACTACGGGGGTTGAGGACGAACCCCCTCCTCGAGGAGCTCGATAGAGATCGACTCCATGACCAAGACTTCGGATGGGGCAGGGGCTGAAGGACTGGCCTCCCGGCGAAGCTTCTTCGAAGCCTTCCTCTTCTTCCCTCTCTGAGAGCTCTTGAGAAGGTTCTCGGCATCGACCTCTGGCATGGTAACTGCAAGAGCAAAAGGTTAGCCGCAAACTAAAAAGAACCTTAAAGTAAAAAACCAAAGTGAAAACCTAACAGGAGGGCTCAGACCAGCTCGCACAAGCTTCTCCTCAGCCCTCGAGGCCGAGGTCCCTCCACGAGTTGATAACTGCCCTTTTTTCTACATCCAAGCTCACCCCGGGATCCTTGATAGCTACCCTCCAGTGAGTTGGAAAAGACCACCCTTCAGGATTTCAGACAATGAAATACCTCTTCTTCCAGGTTGGAACCTTGTCCGGGCAGCCGAGCAGGATTTTGAACCTAGGCTGAGGTGAGATATAATAGCTTTGTTTGACGTCCCCGCGCAGACAAACAGAATTTCGCTTGATCACACAGATCGAACTGAAGGTATCTAGGGACAGAGGCCGATTATATGTGTGGAACAAGGAGATAGTACCAACTATATTTCAGATAGAGTTCGGGTGTAGTTGGTCGATGGTGATGTTGAAAAATTTGACCACCTCTATAATGAAGGGGTGAAGTGGGAAGCACAGCCCGACAACGAGTTGTTCCTCAAAGATCGCGAGCTCATGGTGATCATGAGCCCAAGGATATTGACTTAAAGGAAGACTAAAGAACAAGCTATCGAGAAGATGATAGCGAGCTACTAGGTACATTAGCCTATCCGAGGTCAGAGTAGAAGGACCGAAGTCATCTGGATTCCGAACCCGGGAAGAAGACGGGGCCTCGGTTCTAGAGGACGGACCCTCTTCTCGAACCTCGGTCTCCCCGAGCCGAGATGGCTCAACTTCGGGAACGGGAGTTCCCTCTATAGGCTGAAGAGGGGAGTCACCCAACGGCGAGTTGACCTCCCCAACAAGGGCCGCGGATTGCACAACGACACCCTCAACCTCACTAGAGCTACCTAAAAGCCTGTCTACACTAGAGCTAGACATGATTAACAAGCAAACGAGAAGCAAACGAAGGAAAACACAAACTCACCAAAAAGAAAGACGACCTCGGAAAACAAAGAGAAGAGCGAGCTGAAAGACTCTGACGCAACCTCGGGAGAGCTCAATCACAGAATTTGTGGTGAGAAAAATGAGTCACGGACCCCCTATTTATAGCTGCTATGTCCGAGAACTAACGGTCGAGATCGAAGCAATCCAACGGCTCCTAGGAAAACCGGTTGCGCGACCCCCGAGGATAAAATCGGTTTAGCATGTTTTTTGACATCCGCGCGTAGGTCAGACGCGACCTGGGTTTTCTTGGCTGAGCCGGGTGGCCGAACAAGTCCGACTCGTGATTCATCTGGCTAGCTGCCCGGAACTCAGACCAAATCCACTTGGCTCGTCATGAACTCCCCGCACCGGGTGAGGACCCCTAGCTTGGGGAGTGGGGGGCAATTGATGTAGGGTGATTTGGCCCGATCTAGTAATAGGGGGACACGTTGACACGACCTAACTACTAGGATGACAGTTCAGTCTGATGCACAAAGTCTGCAACGAATTGAGCTCAGATAACAAAACCACCTCGGGGCACGATCGCATCAGGACCACCTCGGTCCCAAGGCACTTCGGCATTCGTACCAGGTCGAATCCAAAGGGCACTAGCTCGGGTAGTATTGACCGACCACTGCATGGCAACCCCAAAGATCTCGCCACCAGATTCCACGCCTTACAGGATCACGCCTCGTAACGGCTGGCAAACAACTAGCATTATCTCCTCCGTCCGATTCGGGCGGAAGAGATATATATTCAATCTAAAGAGAGTCTTAGTTTAAGCTTTTTCCATGGTTTTCAAAACCATTGTGGACCGGCCGGTCAGATTGGAAAAATTGGGAATAGGTCACATGATCGGTTCCGTTTTTCTCCAAAACCACTTTTTTCTCAAAACTGTTGATTTTGGTCAGCAAACCGCTGAACCGGTTGGTTAATAATTCGAACCGTTTGAACAGTTTTGACCATTTTTCAAATTTTTATTTTTTTGTCAGAATGGGCCAACCATTTGGGTTGAACGGTCCAACCATTCGAACCGGTAACCGGACCTGATGAAGGGAAATTTGGCCCGACCTCGCGATCGCCCGACACGTGGCAAAGGCAAGCAGCTCGGGACAGTAGAGCACCCAAAGCGAACATCGGAAGCAAGTCCAAACTCACTACCGAGCC
>NW_010729246.1:428280-456663 GCF_000365185.1 Nelumbo nucifera | reverse complement strand
TCGCGCTATCTGGTTATTCTTGCCTTTGAAGGATTCTAACTTGAGCTTCGGAGCCCTTATGCCGGGTTCTCCCCAGAGCTTCTCTTCTCCTCCCGTTTCAGGTCCCTGTTACTCAGTTCAAAGGCAAGATCATCGACAGCTAAGACCGGCCAGATTGTGCATCATCAGGACCCCTGACCGGTTCTGTTTTAAAAATCAAGGCTTTTTCATTCTTTGCAATCATCCGTTCATTTCATTGTAGCCACATGGACGCTGACACGGCAAATTGGAAATGCTTGCTCCTAGGAAGGGCATTCCAGATGGAGCCAAGTGCGAACGATGACGTCATCATTTGCAAATCCGTTTGGATAACGGCCATTGAAATCTGGATCTTTTAATTATCAGGTGTTAGAATAAATGGATATCTTGTCGTCATGTTTCAGCATGCTTTACAGGATGAAACTTATTAGACACGTAGATTCTGAGGTGGCAAAAGTGCGGCATCTAACTTATCTACGTGTTGAATCTTTTTTTCGTATAAACTATAAGGAAGTTAGAGAAGTGGAGAACCCCCACCTCCATTCACCTAATATGCATGGTTTTGAAAGTTGATAACTCAACAGTCAACAGGTTCTTCAGATTACCGCGAGTTGAGTGGATCAGTAGAGATGTAGCCAGCTCAACTAATTGGAATATTAAAATATAATTATTCAATGTTGAGATTTATAAAAAAATTCAAGAAATGTAACTTATAACCAAATTATAAAAATAAAATATATAGAATTAAAAAGATCCAAATAGACCAGCAGAAATCTACATTGACCATGCTGACCTATTCAAATTTGCTCGTCATAGAGCAATGCACACGAATTCAGATTTGATCATCATAAATTAAAAAGAAAAAAATCCAAATAGAATAGAAATCTATATTGACCATATTGATTAATATAAATGTTGTGTATGTGTGGCTGCAACTACTATGAGATTGGTGTGAGGAGCAAATTTAATTTAATGTGGGGACATGCATCCGACCACCTCCTCTTTTTTTTTTATCTAAATTCTAAACTTCATTAAAATCTAAACTCTAAATCTTAAACTCTATCTTTAAATCTTAAAACACCAAAATTTATACTTTAAACCCTAATCCTAAACCCACATGGTAAGAGCTAGGTATTTTTTTCAGTATGGGAACCGTATGGGGTACATGCAAAATAGAGAGCAGGTGAAATAAAAACGTTGCATATTGTGCTCCTCCTCTTGATCTTCCAAGCTTTCACCTTTGTGATAATTAGATACATCAAGGAAAAAGGAGATAAATACTTAAAATAAGCAATGCCAAATGCAGCTTAAAAACACAAGCAGAATTGAGATCTGTACAATCATTCAGCTGGGTTGTTCCACCAAACCATATGTTATGAGCTTCCCCGTTACAAATTCTAACTATGTGATAAAAATTCAACATTTTCAAAAAAACACCAAGCTATTTAATGGCATGGTAATCTCTAATAGCTATAAAAAAATCTCTTTATAAATATTGCATCCAATTTTGCATACAAAAGAAATGATTGTTTGTTGATAGAGGTGTAAAGTGGGCTGTGCTGGGCTGATATAGCATGGCCCGTGGGTGGTCTATGCAAAGTGCAGGCCGTGTCGTGCCGGCCCGCAGGCCGTCACAGGCCATGTCGTCCTTCTCGGTGAAAATTTTGAGGGTTAATCTGTGGCACCACACAATACAGCACGGGCCCGGGCCATGGGCCGAGTATCGGGCCAAAGCTATTTATTTAAAAAAATTGGCAAAAAACTTAAAATTTTAATTTTATATGAATTTTGTGTATACAGTTGCTTATATATACAATAATTAAATAAACTAGTATAATAAAATAAAAATTATTTATTTTATTAATATATTATATACTATATATTATTATATAATGATAATTTATATAATATTATATATAATAATTTATATTATTATATGTAATATATATATATATGGGTCGTGTCGAACCGACCCATAGACCTAAAACCCCAGGCCCATTACGGTACAGACCATCGGATCGGGCCTAGCACAGCCTGTGAGCTGTCGTACCATGCCCGTGGCACAGCCCAATTTACACCTCTATTTGTTGAAAGGGCTAAACTGAATGATTTATTATAGTTATTAAAATTATTTAATAATAAAAAAATTTACCGATACAGTAATCAGGGCAATATTCAGCTTCAGCCATTAAGGCTCAATTTGAAATGAGTACAAGTGCAAAACCTTACATTTTGTATTATTTTGCATGCATTTGCATTGTGATATTTGTATTTGTACTCTTTCCAAACTGAGCGAGGTGAAATCCACCTGGGTAGCCTTGGGCTAAAACTGTGAAATCTTGTGTGCCCCACTTTAAAATCACTTCATCCAATTCAAGGTGGTGCCACAAAATACCTTGATATGGTCAGTAGTCAGTTGAAGTGGGGACTTGGGGCTGAAACCTTGTACAACTCCATTGAATCCTCCTAAAAGATGTAAAAAAAGAAATGAAAAGAAAAGAAAAACTAAAACTACCTATGCAAGATAGTGGCCTAGTGACAAATTATTAGGTAAACTGGTGCAATTGTGACCCAATGAGAATTGCAATTTATGATTTGGTAGTTACAACTAAGGATGGTAATTTTCTTATCCCCATTGGATACGTGGCCTCCCCAACCCGATGGTGTATGGGACGGAGACTGCTCTAGGGGTAGGTATGAGGTATGTGGACCAATTGGGATATTCAATTGTTGATAAAGGACAAGGATGGGGTGTGAAGTCATGGCCTCGACCTTACCCAAATGCAATTATATAAATATTTTTAAAATATTCTATTTAATTTGCAGTCAGAATTGGAATTGAAATCCATCAGAATCAGAATGGTCTATTCCCCCCACTTGTTTGGTTTAGATGGGAATCAGAATTAGTTGGAATGGGATTCTCATTCCCAAGAGAAGGATAGGGAATGACCATTCACTCAAATGGGGGAATGCCATTCTAATGGTAATGGGAATCAGATTTCAATTTCGCCTAACCAAATAGTTAGAATCAAAATGGGCCATTCCAATTCTGATTCTAGACCCCCTATTTCCATGAATCAAAATCTCCCAACCAAATAGTCGGACAAATTTCAATTTCTATTTTATCTTGGTGATTAATGATATTAATTAAGTGATAAACCAATTTAGATTAGTGATTTTTTCTTTCTTTCTTTTAAGTAAATCTTTTTATAAAAAGTCTTTAATAAAAAAGATTCTAGGGATTTGGGTCCCCATTGGAGAACGTGTCTTTGTTAGGGATAAATATTGGAGGTTGATTTTTCTCACTAATGGAGACCAAGTTTGAGGATGAGGAATTACTTAGAAATCAAGATTAGGAATGGGAAGTATGGTCCTCACCCCTAACCTACAAAGTTGTCATTCTCACGTACAATATCGAAGGTGGTATGAAGATGAGAGAGAGAGAGAGAGATTTGGGTCCCCAATGGCAAAGGAAGGATTTGAGGAGTCTAACCTCATAGAACGCTCCTTACACCGAACTCACAGTATGTTCCAGTTGCGCATTGGGAACATCTCCCATACTTATATGCTATTATTCATGGGAGATGCTCGTGATATGGCTGTGAGGTCGGTGCAAGGAGCACCTTGTGAGGAATAATCCCAATTTGGATTTGAGTTGCTATTTTCAAGGGTAGTGATTTATCAATGCCCCAGAATATAAGGGGGCTTTCATTTTTTGGAGAAGTGCAAATATGCCTAATGCAGAATTCTGAATTCTGCTGTAAATGTATAAATATTCAAAAGTTCAAAAACCCACACTCTATGCATCCATACTTGTCCATGAATTGGCATCAATTCCGAGCTGGCACCTACCCCAACTGTACTTTGGGCCTATGAATTCTGACCCTGGGCTGAACGGTTATTCTCCCTTCATTTTTTGGATTGAGAGGGGGAAAGTTGGTCAATGGCACAATCCCATTGACCAAGAAACTTGTGTTCATTTTTCTGATTTACATAAAGACTAGAAAAAGTTGATATTCTTAAGTATCAATCCATCTCCCATGTGCATAAATAACTTTTTCACCTGGGAGAAAGTTGTAATAATTGGTTGAGACAAATGTCTCTATTAATTGTAAAATTTTATGGCTAAAACAGTCATCCTCTTATTTTCCTGCAAAATAAAAGGAAAAGGGGCCTAAAAGTGTTACTGTTATTTCTTTTAATAGTATTTAATGAATCGTTATAATAAGTTTCATATTAACTCCGCCATCAAATAAAGAGAGAGACCCGCTTTTCTCTAAATCATTTCATTGCTCATAAAATCCAATTAAAGTCCATGGGAAATCTGATTGTAGAAACGCCAATCTGTGGTTTTCGAACTTTAGATTTCCAATTATCAATAGTGTGGGCAGAGGCCCGGCCCACGTATTTGGGTGGTCTTTTAGTCCAAAATTGAGAACCAAAAAATAATTTAAATAGTCGCAGCCACGTATTTGACCGTCCAGATGAAGGTGACAGATTAGAAATTAGAAATCAAACGGACCGGGTCAAAGATAGCAAAAGATGTGGGGTTGGAACCTGAAACGCTGAAACCGAGATCCACTCAACCGGTGGGTCTCAGTCCATAGACATCGATGTTTCCTCATGTAGACGACAAATTAGAGACACGTGTATCATAGTCAGGAGATCAAGATTTTCCAATGGATGGCGTCTCTTGCTGTGGGCCGTCAGTGACTTTTGTGACTCGAGACTTACGTGATCATTCTGATCCTGACAGAAAGTGAAACCCACCAGCCACCAGGTCCACCACCGCCTTTCTCCATGAGTGGAGGAGGGAGGAAATGTTATTATGCCAGAGTCACGATAAAAGCAACCGTAGCTGGCACTGTTTCCTTGAAAAATGTGAACGTGGCACACTTATTGGGGCCTTACGTGGATGGGTCTGGTTCATTGCTATTGGATTTTCCCAGATAATTGGATTCGGGCATATCGAAATCCTTGAAAGGGAACAGCTGGAGCTGGGATTGACCGAAGTATGATAACTTTTAACTAAAACAGTTAGATTAGAATATCATAAACAAAGATTACAAGGAAATTACAGATTTACGGTGTGCTGCAAATCCACAGGATTGAAAAAAAATGAAAAACTGTTGGCTTTTACCGGCCGGGTTAGTTCGAGGTAAATGGTTTTTGGTTAGTTGGGAATTTGAAAATCATGTGCTCCAGGTAAAACAGACGTTTATGGAAAGTTTTTTTTAGAAATCTGAGCTATAAGCCCATGTCTCCCCGGATCTATGAATATAATTAAATTGCACAAAGGAAAACTAGTTATAAAGGGATTTGATGCTATAAGCCCATTTCATGATAAAATAAGAAAAACCTGTATTAAAAAATTTTATAGTAGATTTGGTAATTCAATGCTTATATTTTTGAGGTTTTTATTGTTCAGTCTATTCCAATAAATCGTAGTTTCATCGTAGAATTGAGGTAGGTGTTAGTTTGAAATTGATGCTAATTCACAGGCGCGTATGAGTGTTATAGGTGAAATATTTATAATTTTGAATTGTTGTAGGTATGGCTAGAGGTAGAGTGAAATATATTTTTCATTATCTTTTTTTTAGTTGTAATGGTTATCTGATGTGATGTGATGTGATAAGACAATTTTTTTTAAATTTGTATTAACCAATGTAAATTTGTATTATATATGAATATAATTAAATTTAGGGATTTGATCCTATAAGCCCATTTCCCCGAGATAAAATAAGAAAATCCCTTGCTCAAAAATTGTATAGTAGATTTAATAATATAATGTTTATATTTTTTTAGTGGAAGTGGTTATATGATGTGATATGATAAAACAATTCAAAAAATTGTATTGACTTAGTAAAGCATCATAAGCAAAAGTGACAATGGTACCAAATACAACCAAAATGAGAATCTTCTAGTGCCTATCTTTTGCCAAAACCTAGCATAGAATAGCTTACAAAAAATTCTTTAATTCCCTTAAACCAAATAAGGGGTATTTTGGAATTTGATCACTTTCATGAGATAGGCATGCCTAAAATCAACTCCTGAAACAATTTTGAAAAAGAAAACTTAATAAAAAGTTATGAAGTATCGAAACACTTGATGTGACTATTTGTTCATATCAAGCTTATCAATAGTTTAAACCATGCTCCCCAAAACTTTCCCCCTTCAAAAGCCTAAGACAAAAGATTTATTTGAATTAGGGGTGGCCATGAGTTGAGCTTCTCACGAGCTATTTGAGCTCGATTCGTGAAAAGCTAGGCTCGGTTTGATTTAAACTGAGCTTCGAGTCGAGCTCGAACTTGATATATAGGCTCATTTGCTAATCAAGCCAAGATCGAGCCCAATGAAGCTTAGCTCGAGAGGCTTGCAAGCCTAGTATAATAAATAAACATTTTTTTATTATATACATACATACATACATACATACATACATATAAATATATATAATAAATAATTTTTATTTTATATAATAATATTTTTATTTTTTATGTATAATAGTAAATAATTTTTACAATTCTTATTTTTTTTGTATGTAAAATAAAATATATATATATATATATATTTTTTTTTTTTTTTTTATTTTAAATTGGCTTATAGTCGAGCTTGAGCCTAATATAATTTCAGCAAGCCAAGCTCAAATAGACAAGTATTTAGCTTGGTTCAGCTCGAAATGAGACAAATGCCAAAAAAAATCCCTGCCCCTGAATTATACCCTCATCATAAGTTACCATAACCTCACTTGGTTAAAAGAGGAGGAATACTTAGCTGCACAAAACACTCTTTTTAAGTATAAAGAGATGCAGTTAAAGGTCCATTCAATTCCAGGATTAGAGATAAAGAATCTATTGAAGAGAGACAGGAATATTTTTAAACACCAAGGCTATGTTTTTAAACACGAATTTCAAAACTAAAATCCACTATTTTTACACTGACCAACTTTGAATACAAAAGATTGCATCCATGTTTTAGATGCAAACAAATTCGGCTTTGGTCAGTAGCTTGTTCGAACAACCTCTTGCAATCCTGCATTGGGAATATCTCTCATGAAATAAAGCTCATAAGTACGGAGATATTCCTAATGCAAAACTGTAAAGACTGTTCGAGCGGGCGTTACACCGACCAAAGTCGAAGTCGATGCAAACATGCCTTAAAATTTATGACTACTATCTAGGGGTGTTCACATTAAATGTCAAATCAGCCCAACCCAATTCGAGTTGGTCGGTTTTTTCAAAACCACCGGTCGGTTTTGGTTTGTATGAAAAAATAAACTGATAATTCGGTTCGTCAGTTTTTATGTATGAAAACCGAAACCAAACCGAACCGAACCGATCATATATGTTTAAATAATTATTAATTAGTCCCTACCTTATATGTTAAATGTTGATATATTTTATTTGTGTTTTGTTTGAGCTTTGAAAAAAAATTGGTTATTTATGATAAAAACTAAAAAGTAAAACCAATACAAATATAATACAATGGTACAATATTTAATTCATTTTGTATAAATTTAAATATATATTGACAAAAAAAATCAGTTTTGCATAAAAAACTAATCCATTTAAATATATATTTTGATTTTACATAAAAACTAAAAAGAAATAAACTTCAATATAAATAGATATTTAGAAATAAATATAGTTTAAACTATATATAAAAATCGACTAAACCGATAAACCGACCCAAACCAACCCTTTATGTCTGGATCGGTTTTACTTTAGGATCGATCGATTTCGATTTAATCAATAAGTAAAATAAGTAGGTCAAATCGATTGAAGAAGATGAGTCAAACCAACCCAACCCGACCCATAAACACCCCTACTACTATCATATTCAATACACAAATTTAAATGCATTCGTATAGATGTAAATAATGAACTAGAATGCATAAATACATCCACCCCGCATTTGCACTCTTCCTGGAGCCCAACATACTTTGGACCATGCTTTAATTAATGTCTTCCCCTCGTCACCCTTGTTATTTTTAGCCCAAAAACGTGGTGCATGCACAAGTAATGCTTCAATAATGCACCTTATACCTCTAATTTATATTAAATAGTAATAAAATTAAATTCATGTAAGCAGTATAAAATATGTTCTCTCCTATTGACAACTTAGCTTCTATAGTCAAGCCCTTAAGACCAAAATAAAGAATCTTCTAGATGTCAAAATGTGTATGGAACCACTTGTCCATAGTTCCTCTCGTTATTCCCTCATCAACAGGACAAAGTTGGGCCCAAAAACTATTGTTGCTGATGGTTAGGTAATCTCACAATAGTATATAATAAGTTTCAGTGAGACAAGTGACCATTACATATATGTATTTGTATAATGCAGACTGAATGATTGCATAAGGTGGTGTAGTGAAGCTCCCTACATCACTTGATTAAAGAAAGTAAGAAACAATCTTCCTTTTCTTAAAAGGTTATATTCTTGTTAATAAAATATTTAACAATTTCTTATAGCTTAAATGATTTGATGCAGGGAAACCATTATTATAAAATAGACTATCTTGTTTCCCCTTTTTGGTTGACATGTCATTGTTATGTCTTATCTTTTTCTTTGTTTGGGGAGTGTACGTATCAACTTTATTACTTTTTTTTAATTGGTGGGGTGGGAAGTTAAGGGTTGATTTGACCCATTTAGGATCCGTTTGGAGGGTTTAACTTTGGTCCAGCAGCTGCTTTCAAGAAGAGGCTTGTATGAAGAGTCAAAGTAAAACCCTCCAAACTTTGGTCCACTTAGGATCCGTTTGGAGGGTTTAACAATCCAAGAACAGAAGATTCTGAACTATTCAAAGCAGAAATAAATAACAATGAATCAATCTCATTATTCTACCACCATGACCAAAAGTTTCCACCCTTTAGACTTTGTTAACTAAATTGCAGAAAATTATTGCTACCGACTCTACTTCTAGACTTCCATGAAAGATCTTGATTGGACCGAACAACACCAAACAAAAATAACTTGTATCAGTGATACCAACTAAGCTGAAACTGCCATAGTTAGAGGACGAATTTTGAGCCAAAGACTCCTTTTTTTTTCTAGCTGACTTCTTTGAGAGTTTGGTAGAATAACTTCGGCAGATAATAAAGTTTTGCGGATTCACGATATTAGCTTCCAAACTTAAATGGTTATTCTGTCTGGGTGACAACGATCAGTAGAATTAATTTTTCAATGAAAACGACACAAGTATAGAATGAATGACTCATTTACGCTTCTAAACCAAGAGAAAGTTTTTGGTCAAATTTATTAAATTACCCTTATGCTTTGGCTAATTGATTAACTCTATCTTTACTATTGTCTTACATTATCTGTAAGTTTTTTGACAATTGTCTAAACTCTCCTTGCCATTACGTCCCTTAAGAAAGACAAAAATGACTATTTTACTCTTTATTTTTTTTTTTAATTTTCAAAATAAAACAGGAATAAGGGAGAGAGAGCTATGAACTCCATCGTCCCCAACACCGAATGTGCTGCCTGATGTTCCCATTGATGCAGGGGTTATAAGTGCGGAGATATTCTGAGCCCTTGAGGCTTTGTTTCGACCATTTCTTCAAGACCAATTGAAAGCGACAAAACTCCCAAGTCTTAACATGCTTAAAAATATCAATCCTACTCACATTCCTCTGATTGATGACTGATGAGCACATAAAAAACATGCTGCCCTGTCGCTCTATCTATCTCTACAAAATGAAACCAATCCAAGTGATCCAATTTGGCATCAACAGGCAGTTAATACTCCAATGCTCCACCACCCGCAACTATATCACTTGTCTGGTACAATGCATAGGAAAGTAATTTAGGCCGTTGGTTCGTCCCAAGCATTTTTTCCTTGTTTGAATAACCCTAACTGAATTCCAGTTTCTAGTGTAGAATTCCTCATCAAATTGCCAAGTACGCCTAAACAAATATGTGTCATTGGTAAACCCCGCACCCCAGCAGATCAGAACCACAAGTCAACTGCCCATAATTGATCAGAATAAGATTATTGCTAGTGGTCAAAGGATCGTAGGACAAAGGATCGATCTAAACAGTTGGTAATTGGAGTCACTGAAACTTGGAGGAGAAGCACTGAGTTGCGTCTGAAGACACCGTCTTTATAACGTTGTTTGCCCCCACTCAGTTCCACTGAATTTGTTGTTGGGTTACAGGTAAATTCGTTCCCATGATACAATAGAGCCTTGGGCAGGAATCTGCAACCAGCAAAGTTAAAGAATCTACAACTAGCAGATCCGACTGAGAGACATAGGAGTGGTTTTCGAAACTTGTGTGTGCAATTGCTTGATTCACGCTCCTTAAATAATTTATGAAGAGTCATGAAGCAGACGAAGGTGCTAGTTCAGAAAAGGCTCATTGAACAGTTACAATTTCAAAACTTGTGAAAATTCTGACTGTTAAAAGGTAGTTAACGGTTAATGACTGTTAACTTTGAATAGTGCCTCTTGATTACACCTAATCGAATCGTGGCAATTGAAAACATCAACGATCAACCTCGCATCATAAGTCAAAGCCGCTTTTCGTGAGCCACACGAAGTGCGAGCAAAGTGCGCCTCTAAAACGTCTCATTGCGTTACACTCACGCGCACACACGCGTGCACGCATGTTACGCGGTAGCAAGCCTTCATACTCTCTTCTTTATATCTAAGGAGTGTAAATAAGCTCCTATTTAAAAAACCAAAACAAGTTTTGTAATTTTCCAATGTGGGACAAGTTAAAAACTGGCTTTAGTAAGAGAAAAAAGTTATTTTTCAAGACATGTGTGCAAGTGTATTTTCCATGTAATTGATCAATCAAACCCCATTGGATTTAATCTCTAATGAGGATCAGTGACAAGGGATCGATCTGAACAACCTCAAAAGATTCAATCACTGGAGGATCAGTGGCAGTGTTGTAAAAATAGATATCCGCTTCGCCGTCCTTAACGAAAGCTAACAGATCAGAGTAAGCCTTGGTCTTGCTCACATGGTCCCTTCACGGCGACCACTAGCTGAACATGGCAGTTGGATGTGGACATGGCAGGGGATATGGGTTAAGGGGAAGAGGAGAAGAGGGAGAGCGAGGAAGAATAAGAAGGACATGGTAGTTGGGTGTAGAGGAACTAGTGTTTCTTTGGACTTTGGACATGTGAAGAGGAGCAGAAGCAGATAGACATGTGAAGGGAAGCAATGGACTAAAAAATATAGATATAAATAAAATATAAATAAGAGAGATAGAGAGAGAAGAGAGTGGAAGGAAGAAGTCGTTCTGGGCAGATTCCTCGTAGATGGAGTGGATTTAGTTGAAAGGGTATTTTAGAAATTTTTGAAAAATATATCAGTCATATGATGTCACATGTGATGGAACTAGATGGAAAGTTAATGGTAAAGAAGGTTTTAGACAATTGTTAAAAAACTTAGAAGTACTCTAAGACAATATGTAAACAATAAGGATAGAATTAGTCAATTAACTAAACCATAAGGATAGTTTAAGAAATTTGCCCTAAGTTCTTTGGATGAAATCTTGGAAGAAAAAAAAAAAATCATTTCTACTTTTGTCTTGTAAACTTAAAGTTTAACACTTGCATGAGTCTTTTCTGATACTAATTTGCCTGCATGAAAATCAAGTTTACTTTGAATCACATGGTGACCAATCAGATGATTCCACGTCAAAGAGTACTAGTCCCTGTCAGATTAAAGAAAAACTTAATCACGTCAAGTTAGAGCCTAAGTCAAGGTTAAATTGGAAATCATTAATTTTCGTGGGACGTATTGTTTCTTGTTCAAGAATGTATTTTCTTTTACATTCCAAAAAATAAGACAAAAAGAATGTATTTTCCTCTTTATCTGACATGGACGATTCTTTGACGTGGAAGTTGGGACCACCTGATCGGTCGGCATGACTCATGAGGAACTACTCCAAGAGTAACAGTCAAAGTAAACTCCTTGTGATAAATGAAAAAAAAAAAAAAAAAAACTTTGAAATATAAGGAGCGAATGTCATTGCGTGAATGTATGTTATGTGGCTTATCAGCATTGAGAGGGACTCTATCAATTGGCAATAGTGTTGCCACGTGTCAGCTCTTTGTATAAATGATTAGGAGCATTTTGTAATGTGGATGATCAATCCACACCGGTGTCTGCAATTGTTTTGCACTTTGGATAAAATGTGTAGAGTGAAACGGTCCATAACTAAAGAGGCATTTTCCAGTTATACATACAACTTGTGAGATAATTTATATAGTTGATCATTAATAAAAATTTTGTATATTTTAAGCCTAAAATAAATTGAAAAAAGAATACAAAATAATAATAAATAAAATAAAACACCAATATGTAATTATTGAATACGCCAAATAAATGTTAAATATTAGAAGCATGGTTTAAAGTTTCGACAAAGATGTATTGGTACTATAAAGTTTAAACTATATTCCTTTTATTTTTTTCTTTAGTTTTTTATAGTTTTATTTTAAACATATTTTTATATATATTATTTAAAAAATATTCCTGAAAACATCTCTAAACAGGTGTATCAAGGACTAAAAGATACAATACGACATGTCTGATATGGGGCATATCATATTAATACTTTGAACCTTAATTAGAGGATAAAATATATAGAATATGAATTTATCTAATAATGAAAAATATTTTTTATTAACAAAAAAGATAATAAAAATAATTTAAAAACAATTACTTTTTATCTTCAAATATTTTTCATTAACAAAAATAATGGAAATGGTTCAATGTTAAAAAATTATCATAATATCACCTTCAAATATTAACAATTGTTAAAAAAAATAAGAATAAAATTAAATGATATAAAGATAAAATAAAATTAGAAGGAAAATAAACTAAAAAAGTAACTATGATGAATAAAAAATATAGTCTCACCGTGGATGGAGATTCATCAACGAATTTTACTTGTGTGTGGTATAATGGGGAATGGACGGTCCCAATTCATGATATATTATGTTGGAGGAGATCATCCATCACTGAAGAACCACATATGTCTTCTGGGTAGACCTATTCATGGGCCGGGCCGGGCTTTTGCTCTTCATTAACAAGATTTTTTCAGGCCCAAGCCCGGCCCTCATAAAAAGCCCGAAGCCCAACCTAATAGAGGCTGAAATGCAGGGCGACTGAGTTTATTGGTAGTGCGGCTGGCACCGGTGCCTGAGTTCGCCATCACCGATGCTTGAGTTCACTGGTTCCTGAGAATATGCAACAATGCATGAGAATGAGAACTACGAGAGAGACAAGAGAGAGAGGAATAGTGGAGAGAGAGAGAGAAGATTCACCGTCGGAGAGAGGGGCGACTGAGTTCACTAGTGGCACGGTTGGCGCCGGTGCCTGAGTTCGCCGGTTCCTGAATCCTGAGAATATGCGAGTGCGTGCAAGTGAGAACTATGAGAGAGACGAGAAAGAGAGAGAGAGAGAGAGAGAGAGACGACCGGTGCCTGAGCTTGCCTGTCACCTCTGTGACTGAGAACAGTGGCTGCTTGCTTGGATTCGCGTCGATTATTGAGAGTGAGAATGAGAAGAGAAAGATAAAAGATGAAAAGAGGGAATAGGAAAGGTTAATTGGGTAGGGTTTACAATAAAATATAAAATGTTGGGTCAGGCCGGGCTTTTGTGACAAATCCTGAGCCCAACCCGTAAAATAGTCGATTTTAGGCCTGAGGTCAAGTCCACGGGCTAAAGGTCATGCGCATGCCCGTCTGGGGGTTAGGCCGGACCGGGCTGGCCCATCGGGTTACCCAACCCATGAACAGGTCTACTTGTGGGCAGACCCAAAACGGTCCTGCCCACGAGATATTCATACAACCCCTATAATGTTCATTGGAAATTTGGACCCCACCTGTCCATGGCCCCACATTTCATATATGAAGACGTGGGTTGTTCCTATCCACCATCTGTAGAAAGGTTAGCATGAATGTCATTTTCCCTTCAATCAAATTGCCTTCAATATATTAAGACCATGTTTGGGAATGGGAGTGCTTAAAAATAAGTGTTTATTCAAAATAAGCGCTTATTTGGATCATTAAGCACTTATTGGTATTTTGGAAATCAGCTTGAAATAAGTGCTTATTTTTTTTAAGTCCAAATTTCCAACTTTTTTTAAGTGCTTATTATATAAGCACTTATTCAACTTTTTTCTTCCAAAATTATCCCTAGTTGAATTTTAAAATACCACTTATAAAATTATCTCTAGTTGAATTTTATAAATGTACTTTCATGAAAGCACTTTTACAAAAGTACTTTATGAAAGCACTTTTATAAAAGCATTTTTATAAAAGTACTTTTAAGAAAATAATTTTATAAAAGTGCTTTTGTAAAAGTACTTTTATAAAGTACTTTCGTATAAGTGTTTTCATAAAATTATTTTCATATAAGTGTTTTATATAAGTAATTTAATAAAAGTACTTTCAAAGGGTATATTTTGAAAATTTGAAAAAAAATGAAGGACAAAATAGTCACAAATGCTTATTTTTTAACTTAAGCATTCCCAAACATGGCCTAAATAAACAATAAGTGGTGATTCAATGAACACGATCTCAATGAGTAAACCCTAACTACGATACCTTGTTCATCAATTATTGGTTCCAAATATATGTAAATATATTTTTTTAATGTATTAGAAAACATGAAATATTGTTCTTATAAACAAAGGGGCTGTGACTTGTGTCCAATGTCAATTGTTTTTCGAGTTTGAAGAACAAATAAAGCCGATCTGATTTGAAATCAAATTGGTTCTTCAAACATAAACATGAAAACTATGTATTTGATGATTTGACATATATTTAAAAAAAATTAAACAAAAAAATTATTCTTGAATTTCTGATTTAATGGTAATAAAGGATTCCGTACTCTTCAATTCATATGCATATAAAAACAAAACTTCTCAATTATCGTTTATAACTCGATGGTTGCAGAATTAGCTGAATGTTTTAATCGTTTAACGGGTTATAGAATCAATGATAAAGTTCCACACCATTAATAAAATACATGAGACCACCTACTAAACCTTGCTCGGCTGAAGAATGAAGGACGGTGGATAAGAGACACCACATCACTGTTAGATAAGTTTGGATAGAAATGTAACTTGTCCCAAAGTTTTATTTATTTATTTAACTTGTCGCAAAGTTAATATTCAACAAAAGCAGCAGCCCCCATAACATATAAGAATATGCAGCTATCAGCCTACATCTATCAGCTAGAACTAGAAGGGAATTAAGTAATAGAAATTCATGATTGCATGGATAATTGGATATAAGTCAGTGCTGTTTGCACTTATTGGGATGCATAAGTCACAGCTCAACCGTAGAAATAAAGTATTCTTATTGAAACAATTCCATTAGATAGGTGTCAGACTGCATTGGAAACTGACAACCATTTGAGTTTCTTCACTTATCTTTGTTAGGGATAGAATAGCTGGAGTTCTGCAGCACAGAGACACAGATCTGTGAACTTATTTCCTTGCCTTGGCAATCCTTTTTGGTTGGGCCTACCATAGCCCAATGTCCAGTAATAGTTGGACTTTTGCAGGGATTTAAAAAAAAAAGAAAGAAAGAAAGGTTTTCCTGATAGAGGGAGAGGGAGAGAAAATAAATAAAACAAACATAATGGTAAAGTAGAAAGCTGTCCGAGTTGATAGGTTTATACCCTGTTTTTACTTTCAAAGAACACTCAATTTGAATCCTAGAAAACTTAATTCTATTCTCTCATGTCTCTGAATAGATGGATATCCTCATAATTCATCACCCACCCTCATAAATAATACATAACCAGGAACATCATTGTCCACCAAACTTTGGGCATGTTGGTTGGGTGTAGTTGAACCAATCAGCATTTATTTTAATTGTTTGGGTCTAGTCTTTACTGTGGACCTGTTAATATTGTTCTTAGTATCATGAGCAGTGATAAAGTAGACTAAAATGTCTTCTAAGCAATTATTAAAATATTGATACATTCAATATCCAAATATGGGTATCGATACATATCATATGGTTGATACCTATGTTTTTTATTTTTTATTTTTATTTTTATTTTATAATAATTAAGGGTTAGGAAAGAGGTCTGAGACCTTTAAAATATTTTAAAAAAAATGTGCATCGTGTATCCAAGTATATTTGGATATACTAATACCAATATAATATACCCAATACAGGAACTACGATATTTTAATCCTTGCTTCTAAGTATTCTCTCTATGTGTGTGTTCTATCTCTTTGTTTGGCTATATGTGCTAGATAGATCTTGTTCTTCGTGGACCTTTTAAATCACACTAGGACAAAACAGAAACAGGGGATTGAAAGCCTTTAGGCTAGCATTTGAAAACTCTTATACAAGGTGAAGGGGTCCCTCATCTAAGAATATATACTTTCTGACTGGTAAATAGGGCTACGTGATCTCTATAGGAAAAAGAAAGAAAGAGAAGGGAAAACTGGAAATCAATGCCAAATTGCCACTTGCCAATAGCATCATGAAGTTATTCATTTGTCTTCTTCGTAAATTGCCAAAACCATCTTAACTAGTTTCTCATTTATTTCATCACAACCCACGGGGCTCCCCTGTTGCATCTGTTTCTACCTTTTAGTCTTGTCACATGATTAAGGGTCCCTTTGGTTTGTGAGAATAGGGGTTTAGAATTGGAATCAAAATTGTCCATTCTGATTCCAACTGTTTGGTTGGACAGTCAATTCTGATTTCAATTTTGATTCAGATTTCAATCTGAACCAAACAGGTGAGGGGAATAGATCATTTTGATTCCAATTCCAAGGATTTCAATTCCAACATTGAACTAAATGGACCCTAAAGTTCTCCTATCCTGGATTCATAATTCATATGGCTGAAGTGTTTTACAACTATGGTGTTGTTTGGGCCCAAACAATTACTTTTAATTTTAAAACCTAACATTTTGTTTTTTTTTTTCCTTCTTGTTGAAGAATCCAACTATATATATATCATTTTTAATGGGTCTTCTATTCTATATAAGTCTCTTGTGTATTATGGGAACTATGCACAATAAGGTCTCAATTCATAAAAATTATTAATTTTTATAATATTATTAATTAATTAATTAAAAATGCATTAATACAAAAAATGCATTAATACAAAATTATAAAATTAATTAATTAATTAAAAATGCATTAATACATTAGAACATGGGTTCTATTTGCAATATATCAAACCCATATTAAATCATATTTTATTAAAACTATCAATTAATATTATTTGTATTTAAATTTCTTATTTTTATTAGTGCTTACTAAGTTTGAATTTTAAGAGTGAAATTGAAGTATTTTTAATTTTTATTAAGTTTTGTTAATATTTATTAGTTTTAAGTGGGATTGTAGTGGATTTTTAAATTAATAATTTTTAAAATAATATTTTTGTTTTTGTTGTTTTATGTTTGATTGTTTAACCTCAACCTATTTATATTATTTGACTTTAGTATTTTTTATTAATTTTAAAGCCCTGTTGCCCACATTATGTATAGGCTTGATGAAGATCTGAGCTAGACCTATCTTAAAAGAAAATTTTTGCTTAAGCCCAAAGTTGGGAAGTTATAAATGATCATTCCTAAGTAGGAGTCTTATGACAATATTTTAATTAAATTTTATAATTTTTATATGCAATGCAAATGGTTTATTTTATTATTTTCATAATCTTTATTTTTTATTATTGATTTTAATTACCCTATTAATATTAATTATATTAAATAAAATTAAATTTTATTTTAATTTTTTAACTTATGAACTACTATTTTTTATTAATTTCTTAACTTTTAATAGTTGCTAGATAAAATCTTGCTAAATAAAAACTTTTATTAATATAGTTGCTAGATAAAAACTTTTAATAGTTGATGGCCCTAATACCAATGAATCAATTATAGCTTTACTATATTCTCCTCTCCCTCTAATGATAAACCAAATATTTATAGATTTATAAGCAAACACAAACATGAAAGTGCTTCCCCAGGGAGACAGGTCACTACTACCAAAAAAAAGTTCGGTTTGTGTTTCATCTAATTCATGAACACAACCTGCTCCTATGTGTTATTTGTATGATTTTGCTTTGTAGCTTTTTCAACAATGAAATATGATTTTTCATGTAAGCATGAAATGGCAGTTACATATGGTGTGTCTAAGTGTTTCACACACCAATATGGCCAGTCATAATGTCTCTTATTTGATTAGATGCTAGAGTGAAAGTACATGAACATATGAGTCATATGATCAATGTTCACATGTCATTGTTCAAAAAATGAATCATGAACAGAACCTCTTTTGCGTTGTGTGATTCCAAAAATGTTATGTACATATGAATCATATGATTGGTATGGTTCTAGAACCATACCACCAACAAAAAATAAGACAAAATATATGGCTCAAGTCATAATGTCTCTATTTTCAAAGTACATGTACATATGAATCATATGATCAATGTTCACATGTCATTGTTCAAAAAATGAACCACGAACGGAGCAACCTCTTTTGCGTTGTGTATTTCCGAAAAAAAAAAAACTGTTATTTTCAGCAAACCAAAAACTAAGACAAAACATAAAGGTGAGGTCCTCACAACAAAAATGGGTTCAATTGGTAATTCTTCTATTACAAGATGGGAGTTGTGCATTTGGCTGCCTAATAAGAAATCATAAAGGCGAGGTCATCACAACAAAGATGGGTTTAATTGGTAATTCTTCTATTGCAGTGACAAGAGGTTGGCTGCATTAGAAGCTCACAAACTTGCTTTACAGGTTAGAGATGTTGCACTTTCATCACCATTTAAAGTGTTGCAAGACAAAATCAAGCCATCATGGAGATGCAAAACAATGCTGGAGGAGTGCAAGAGGCTGGTTCAAGAGTTCAACCTAAATGTGGAATACAGGCATGTTCACAGAAAGGGAAATCAAGCTGCAAATTAGCTGGATAATTGAGGTCACCAGAGTGAAGAAGCTTCAGGCAGTTTGAGATCTTGGGAGCTGGATTTTATAGCCTTTTTGGATGCTATGAAGAGATCCCTCCCCACGCTGGTTTAATTCCTTTTCATTCTACCAATAAATAAATAAACAAAACAAAGTTCAGAAAAGCCATTTCAAGTGCCTAAGTCAGCCCTGTACCAAGATGTCAAAGAAAACGGATGCAAGGTCTTCAGTAAAGGTGCATCAGGAAGTTTTAATCATTTTATTGTATGTTTGCCCAACCACCAACCTGTATTGTTGAAATGGCAATAGGTGAGACCCAGGAGACAAGGTGATCGGCCATATATAAAGATGAACAGAAAATTATGAGTAAATCAGCTACAAGTGTTTATATAGTGATTACTCATTGAACTTATTAAAATCATATATAGGGCCTGCTAACAGGCAGGCATTTGCCCTGCATTTGAGTGGTGACAAGTTGAAAGCACTGCAGCTGAATTCACTGTTGAATTTGAGTTCATGTTTGCTTACTCATCCACGGGTAGAGTCAGTAAAGAATACAAAAGAAGATTAACCTTTAAAAAATCTCCAAAGAAATGCATCTTCTGAAATTTGTAAGGAAACAAATGAGGAGAAATGTCTTGTACAAGAGAACAAAACATACAGCAGCCTCTATAACCACATACCTCACGCTATTATATTCATTTTGGCAGCATGGAAACTAGATTCTCAACATAAAAGCCTAAAGCCTTAGTAGTGTCATCAAACAACTAGAAGCACTAGTTTCTTGCCAATTTATTTACCAACCTCTACAAGAATTTCTCGATGCTAGCAATCAGAGAACTTTTGGGCACAACACCAATAATCATGTCTTTCTTCTCCCCATTCTTGAAGATCATGATGGTTGGGATGCTTCGGATCCCATATTGAGTTGCAAGTGAATGGCACTCGTCGGTGTTCAATTGAAAGCATTTCAATCTCCCAGCATATTGCTTTGATATCTCACCTATTATGGGGTGGATCATGCGGCATGGCCCACACCACGGCGCCCAAAACTCAACCAACACAGCTTGGTCAGTTTCATGGATAAGTGGCTGCCACGTTGAATCTGTCACGGCAGGCACTGCATCACCCAGAGGGGGTTCATTCATTTCATATATTAAAAGAATTACACTAAAAGATGTGCATAAATAGTTTGGATTAAGATGGGATTGAGTTGAGTTGAGTAGTAAAATGATGTATATAAATAACCAAAGTTTCTAACTGAAATACATCAAGATCAGTAAGTGAACATGTATGTGATATGTTGCAAAATGTCAATACTGTTGATGTCACAGATTGACAGTGGACATTTACTTGAACAAGCATCAATCAACCCCCCAATAAATTAGTGAATGAATTAAGTAAAGTCATGAAATTTGACGTCCTTACAGCCTTTAAGAATAGAAAGTCCAAAACTAAATGGATGTTCACACCTTTGCCATCCACCTGTGCTCTTACTCTATTCCTCACTGTTTATTTTGAGACCTTTTCTTTTAGTTTGTTTTTGTTTTGAATCTTTTGATGTCTTGGGTAGGCAGATTTCCTTTATCTGCATTCCGCTTCAGCAATTATCTATTATCTCATGACAAAAGGTATATACATTAAGGTGCAAGATGTAAATACCATCTATTTTCAGAAACCTTGCCATGCCAATTCAATGAATTAAATCTAAGGACAAATGGTAGTCTGCCATTGGAATTAGATTCCTACTTTCCTAGTAAAAAAAAAATGAAGAAATTACAGGATGTCCTCAAAGGGTATTAAAACACACATGAAAAAAAATGTGCAAACGGCACTTTGCAGAATCTTTGTGAAGTTTTCTTGTTACCAAAGGGATATTTACTACCCCTGATAAATGAAGACAACATAGACAAATACGCTAACTTGACAGTGCTTCTGCTGCTGATGATGACTATTGTGCATGCATATAGGAAGTGAAGACAGGGGCAGAGCATCCAGGAAAACAGGGGTTTTCCTTCAAAAAATTGACTTGACTGTTTCTGTGGTTTCTGAACTTATGAAATCTTATATGTTGTAACTTGATACTAAACTTCTTTTGCTTCTTCATGTCATTGCCTTTATCCTGTACTTGGGCATTTGTTTCAAATCCTCCCATGCTTTTTGTTCCCTTAAAAGATTTCTTTTTCATATTTTTTTATGGGGGAAGGGCTA
The DNA here is from genome assembly GCF_000365185.1 of Nelumbo nucifera. The sequence goes on along the minus strand of NW_010729246.1, from coordinate 435,520 downwards.
GTAAACATTATTGTGGCAAGAACAATTTATTTCTTATTTTCAACAATAAAAATGTGATAGTAAATCAATGGATCTCAATGTCTTAGGTTTTTTTAATAAACTTCTTAATTGTTAACAATACCCATGAGGATTACCCTTGGAAGCCAAATGCCTAAACATGGCAAGAAGATCTTGATTTAACCAATCCTAACCAACTGAAACACCTAACTAGTCATAATTCCCTTCTTTACATAAAAAGGAAAAAGAAAACAAAATAGCAATACAAGTGGAAAAATTCATATTTCTATCCTTTTTCATATAAAGGAATAAGATCAAGGTCATTAATTAATGGATCTTGATAAGGCCTGATGGACATGAGATAAGTTGCATAATTTTAATAGAGAACCAGTAAGGCTTAAGTGGGTGCAACCAAGCTTGCTCAAAATCTTTAAGTGATCTTATGGTTGTCACCACAACTGCAACATATAGGTGCCTTGTGATAGATGTTCCATCTATTAGTGTTTCTCTCCCTTTACTTTAAGCTATTAACTCTTTCTTCTTTCCCAACTAGTTGTTTGGCTTGTTGTGACTTGCGAGTTGTTTCTTCAAGGTCATTATTTGCATATTTCTGAATGTGTGTGTGTGTGTGTGAGAGAGAGAGAGAGAGAGAGAGAGTCCTCAAGTGGTCTTTCCATTCTCCCCCAGTATACAAACATACTGTACTAAGAACCTAATAGTTTACCTCAGACAGAGCCAATATAATTGTCCCATAAAGCCCTCTTCCTGCTAGTTGATCTAGGTCCAAAAGCCATCCAGCCCCAAAAATCCGAGTCACCAGGATTATTTAAGAGTGCAACCATCAAAGTTTACTAGTAGAAATTAGAATTATGAGTACATTTGTAGAGGGAGCTATGCCTGAAGGCCGAATCCTCATTTCTTCTTGTAAAAGATGAAACTACAACCTACAGTTTGTCATCCTCTCAAAAACGTCAAGATGTGAATCGGACAGGGAAGAAGATGATGAGAGAAGAAGAGAGGAGGAGAAGAGAGTTCGATCAGTTCTCTATTCTTTCTCCTAATCAGTTGTATTAATCTAATCTCAATGGAATAATTACAATGATGCCCTTAATGGAGCATCCAGCTCATAAACATAACTCAAAACAATAAAACAAAATAGTTAACAAACCCAACCTCTCTACACTCCCCCTCAAGCTGAGCATAGATGTCAATCATGCCCAACTTGCTTATATAATGTAGTAGCTTTCCTTTTGGAACTTCCTTCGTCAAGACATCAGCTAACTATTCTTCAGAAGCAATAAATGACAAGCAAACTTCCCGTGAAACTCCATGGGCCACCGCCTTGTACTTTGCCTCAGCAAAAAATCTAGCGACCACAAACTACTTCTTACTCCTCCGTGAACAATGTTCCCTGCCACCATAGCACAGTAATCCGAGATAGATCTCCTGTCAGCAATACATCCAACCCAGTTTGCATCCATATATGCCTCTAGTTTCATATGTCCATGTTTAGTAAAAAGAACGCCTTTCCCTAAAGTCCCCTTTAGGTAACAGAAGACCCTCTTAGTGACTGCCATATGTCTCTAGGAGAATGTGTGAACTAACTAATGACACTCACTACACAAGAAATACTCGGTCGAGTTATACAGCAATACAATAACTTCCCAAGCAATCTCTAGAACACTCCCTTATCAACCAACAATTCACCATCAATGGTCGAGAGCTTGTGATTTAAGTCTATAGGTGTAGAAGCAGGCTTAATACCAAGTTTGCCAATCTTGGTAAGAAGATCAAGGACATACTTGCGCTAAGAAATGAATATACCTTCCTTAGACTGAGCAACTTTTATTCCTAAAAAATATCTAAATTCCCTAAATCTTTGATAAACTCAATGTTAAGAAACTTTTCGTGGGAGAACTTCCTGTGCATCATCACCAGTAACTACAATCTCATCCACACAAACAATAAGAAAGGTCACCAAAGAGGCTCTCCTCTTGACAGAGAGAGTATGATCCTATTGAGTTTGTGTGTATCCAAAGGTAACAAGAGTAATACAAAACCCTTCAAACTAAGCTCTAGGAGATTGTTTGAGACCAAAACAGACTTGTTCAATTTACACATGTTCCCTTGCATTTCTCTCCCATACACTCATGGAAGCAAAGACATATAAACCTCCTCATGCAAATCTCCATTTAAGAAGGCATTTTTGACATCAAATTGATAGAGTGCCTAGTCAAAACTAGTAGCCAAGGATATGAGAACCTGAACTGAAAACATTTTAGCCACAGGAGCAAAGTTCTCCAAGTAATCAATACCATACATTTGAGTGTAACCTTTAGCAACCAAACGGGCCTTAAACCTCTCAATAGTACCATCAGCATGGTACTTAATGGTAAATACCCATTTACAACCGACAGGTTCCTTCCCCTTAGGTAAATCCATAATTTCGCAAGTAATATTCTTATGCAAAGCATCTATCTCAGTCATCATAGCATCCCTTCATTCTGGTTTAGATAAAGCTTCTGAGACAGATTTGGGATAGCTTGTGTAGAAACAAAGGCTAAGAAGGAATAGTATGTTGGAAAAAGAAAGTTGTAGGACAGGTGTTTGGAGATGCAATGGATTGTACACTTTTGTTTCCCTTTTCTAAGGGCAATAGGAAGGTATAGGTTTGGGAAGTTGTCGGTGAGAGCAAAAGAGGGATAACCTATTATCTCATTAGTGATGGGAGGTGAAGAGGCTCAACTAAAGGTGTGGAAACAACTTGTTCATGTTTGAGCTGCCTTTGGTACCACCTTTGAACAATGGGATGAGAGATCAAAGTATGAGGATGAGAAGGAGGAGGAGCAAGAATATGTGAAGAAGACTCAACAGAAGAAGCAAGTGACTCAACTGAGGTCTAAATAGGAATGGGAAAAAGAATAGTTGGGGACTCTACAAATATTTCCACTAAATGCTCACCCTCGAAAAAAGTGCAAAAGAAATGCATGGACTTTGCAAATGTGACATCCCTAGAAACAAAGCGGGTGCCACGAACCGGATCAAACCAGCAATATCTCTTTTGTGTGGAGGTATATCCTAGAAAAATACACTTATGAACCTTAGGTTCAAACTTATGCCTTTGGTGGCTATGAATATGAATATAGCAAGTACATCCCAAAAACGCAAAGAGGAAGAGAGAAAAGGTCCTCATCGAGGAAAAGAAGAAGAAGAAGAAGGGAGGAGGAGAAGAGAGTTCGATCAGTTCTTTCTCCTTTCTGCCAATCAATTTTATTAATCTAATCTCAATGGAATAATTACAATGATGCCCTTAATGGGGTGGCCAGCTCATAAACATAACTTAAAATAATAAAAAAATGGTTAACATGTCCATATGGACAAGGCCCATAAACATAAGCATAACAAATAAAAGAAGTCAAGATAATAAGAGACTAGGGCCCATTCGGCCCAGTCTCTCTACAAGTCATAAATGCTAAATATCATAAAGTGTTCTCTAGTTCTTATGCAATGGAGAACTCATCTAGAGATAAGCTTGACAAATTTCAACAATTTCCTCTTAATTTATGTTGATTGCTTAAAAGATATTCAAATTCACTTGAAAATAAAAAAAAAAGGATATGCTTGTTGGTCAGCTACCAAAAAGTCCTCAGCTTTTCAGTGTTAATAGTGTTGGCATTGGTAATAATGTAATATTGTACAGCATCTTGATTTTACTTATTACACTTTGGTTTCCCTAACAATTATGAGAAAAAGGTAATGGTTAAATGGAACCCAGGAAGCTAATTGTAATTTAATTATGTTAGCTATAATAGAAGTTGAGAAATACAAAAATCATTAAAAAACAGCAAAAGGAGATTTGGAAAAGATCTTCACCTCAAAAGCTTGTCCAGGGTGACAAAAATGATTAATAGTTTATGCCCTGCTATTTTAGAGTCTTCATGTCCATATTTTCTCACTTCCTTGTCTGTGTTGTTCTGATCTTTACAATCAAATTGGAGCTCAAGTAAAGACGATAGAAAAGACAGAAACTAAAAATGGCAAACATGAGAATGTAGAAGAAACGGGGGCAAAAGCCAGAATCAGGCAGAGCTTCTAAATCCCAAAATATCACATAACGAGTCATGCAAAATCCTCAGTTTGGATTATGCTCTAGGAAATAGCTCAAAACTAAACAAGAGCTTAAGCTCTAGTTAAACTAAACAAACCACAAATACAGTGCTAGTGTGCTACTAAACCTAGCTGTTTGAGGTTCAACAGCTAAGGCTACGTTCTGACTTTCATTTTTGTGAGTAATCCATGAATTGTTTCAAGATTTACTTAAATGAGGTCGTTGATTACTCAATTGAGTTATCTCAATGACTAATCTAAGATACAAATAAAAAGCATATCCTCACTATGGCATTTGACCAAATAGTAAAACTCCATTCGCTTTCAAAAACTCAATGAAGCTACTAAACAATGATTAACTAATACCTCTGAACTGTTTTCAGTTTATAACCAAAACACAAGCTCCTTCGCGCTCAAACAATATTAGCTTCATCTGAAGGACCCATAACTGTAAATTATAAACCAAATGGATTTTCAGTAATCGTGACAACAGACAACCATCAGAACAGAATCACCCAAACTCCTGAAGTTAACTATCTTTATAAGAAACCAATCACGAAGTTAAGCTATCAATTCAAGTGAGCACAAAAATGGCGGGAAAGGTAGAGACCAACCGTGTAGAATTGTGTTCTGAGCCTCGCAGACGACTCTTCCTCTGCATCGTGTAATCCCCCCACTCGTCGTGCTTACCGAGGCTGACGTGCTCCTCAGAGGACGCGATTGAATCCTCAAGCCTTTAAATTCCGGCAGAATACCGACTTTAGGACTGCTAGAAGTAGACGAAACCGATGGAACCGTCGGTGACGGCGAAAGGGTTGAAAGGAAGCCGGAGCAACGAGGAATAGTCATCGATTCCAGTACCGTAGTCATGGATATAGAATAAAAGAGAATATCGAATTGGTTGAATAGAATCAGAAAGAGAAAGATTTACAGAAGCGTCACCGGATAAGGATAGATCTAAGAGATTTGGAGATGTCTCAGAAGAGAGTACAATCAGTCTAAATAGACGAGCAACTCGCAGAGTCGCACCGAGAGAGAATTTTGTGAGAGCCAGAAGACACAGAACATATGGCTATGTTGTAGGCTATTCAACCAATAATAACGCCCCACGCCCACTGTCACAGGTGACTCGTTCGTCGCGCCATTAAGGGGGACCCCGTGCCTTAATACGGTGTCAACATGCGTGTCATGGGTGGGCTTTGCATGTATTTTGTAAGGGGATCGCCAATGGCGTTATTATAATTTTTTAGTATAAATTTTTATTATTTTGATGTTTTCTATTGTCATTCCCCCAAAAGCTTAGCGTACTCTTTGAGGGGAGGTAGGTAGTCGAGTGAGTCATGAGCATGTAAAGGTTAAGCATGAGATCCCCTCGACACCGAATTGTGTGCTTATGCTTGCCATCTATTAATGCAATACAAGTAGCTTTTTTCTAATTCATGTGCCATCTCTATTGCCTTTTCTTGTGCTGTTGCTTGTTTAGGTTTACTCGTCGCATTCAAGTGCCGCACGGGGTCCCAACGACTAGCCCCGTGACAGTTGGTATCAGAGCAGGAGTTCCTACACACACTCTGGACCTTGTCTTTGTCCCTACATCAACACAATGAAGAGCAACCGTGGCATTGTCAATGACACACCACATGGGCAGCTCCAAGCCCACGACACTGATGAAGCTCCACTTGACGAACCTACCAAGACACAAGCCCCGAAGGGCCGCACAACTAAAGCTAGCAAGCACAACAAACCAGTCGACCAACTAGCTACCGTGGACATGTGCCTCCTACGTTGTGAGGTGACAGTGGGAGAAACCCGAGATCGGGTTGATGAACTCCACCTCAACCTAGAGACGGTTGAGAATGYAGTGGTGGAACTAGAAGGACGTTTCAATGGCGCCTTCAGAGACATGCACACCACCATACAGGATTCGGGAGTTGGGCCTTCCCAAAGTAGCCAACAGGGCTTGCTAGACAGATTTCAAGCGCAATTGGATGAGATGAGAGATGAGATGACACTCCTAAAGAGGGCGGTGGCCAACGCACCTAGCACTATGTCCACCCTAGCTTCCATGAACATCAAGATCCAAGAGCCAACACCTTACTCGGGTGCTCGGGATGCTAGGGAGCTTGACAATTCCTTGTGGCAATTGGAGCAATATTTCTCCGCCACTAGCATCATTGACAACCAAACTCAGGTACGTACAACTGCTATGTATTTGACTGATATCGCAATGTTATGGTGGCGTAGGTGTTGCCAAGACATTGAATGTGGAACCCGCATCATCGACACCTGGGTTGGATTCAAGCGTGAGATCAAGCGGCAATTCTACCCATAAAATATTGAGTACATGGTGCGCCGAAGAATGAAGAATCTTAGACATCAAGAATCACTGCATGACTATGTCAAGGAGTTTTCGGCCTTGACATTGGAGATCTCTGACATGTCGGACAAGGATCTCCTGTTCAATTTCATGGATGGTCTCAAGCCATGGGCTGAGCTCGAACTCCAGCGACGCGTGGTTGAGGACCTCGCCACCGCTATGGTTGTAGCTGAGCAGCTTGTTGATCTGAGAACACCTAAGGAAGATGTGCAAAGACCATCCAGCCCAGGTACCATGAGTCTGAGTGGGGGAGATCCACAATCAACCYCTAYAAAGGAGAAGCCAGTGCCYGCRGACAAGCCCTACAATTACCAACAAGGGAAGAAGCCACAAGGAGGCCCAAGCTATTAGGGCCACCAAGTCACTAGGAGACCTCCTTTTGCACCTTGTTACCTTTGCAATGGGAAGCATTGGGTGAGTGACTGTCCAACCCGAAAGAAAATAACTGCCCTCATTGCCAAACTCAGCGATAGTGAAGAGAGYGATGAGGAGAAACCCACAGCGGTGCCAAGAGTAGGTGCCCTCCAGCTCATCAACGCCATGGTCAAGAAAGATGCCACATCCAAGCGGCCCACCAAAGCCCACAAGGGGCTGARTTATGTAGACATCACCCTCGGCGGGAGGCCCACCCAAGCCTTGGTGGACACTGGGGCCACCCACAACTTCATTTCGCTTGCAGAGGTAAAGTGACTTGGCTTAACCACCACCAAACAAACTGGGTGGGTCAAGGCTGTCAACTCCGGGGCCAAAGCAGTAGAG
>NW_010729246.1:410332-427309 GCF_000365185.1 Nelumbo nucifera | reverse complement strand
CCATAGGAAACCCCAACAGAATGAGCCAACCCAGCCATGCCACCAAAATATACACCTCGGCCTTGGACGACAGCCGGTTCGGGGAGCAGCAGAAGAACCTTCCTTCCGCAACAGTGACTCTAAGGGACCAGCCGAACCCGATCTCCAAGGTCGTAGATCGAATTGAGTGGGGGAGAATGTCACAGGTCACTCTTTCGTCGTGCCATCAAGCACCTACCGTGAGCCATCAGAGTGCCAACCGCGTGCCTTCATGGTGTCAACATGTGTTTCATGGGTCGGCTTTGCATGTATTTTGTAAGGGGGGACCGCCAGTGGTGTTATTGTAATTACTTAGTATGAATTTTCATCATTTTGATGTTTCTTATTGTCACTCTCCCAAAAGCTTAACATACTCTTTGAGGGGAGGTAGATAGTCGAGTGAGTCATGAGCATGTAATGGTTAAGCGTGAGATCCCCTCGACACCGAACTGTGTGCTTATGCTTGCCATCCATTAATGCAATACAAGTAGCATTTTTCTAATTCGTGTGCCATCTCTGTTGCCTTTTCGTGTGTTGTTGCTTGTTGTTTAGGCTTACTCGTCGCATTCGAGTGCCGCACGGGGTCCCAACGACTAGCCCCGTGACACCACGTCATCCATCAAGTTAATCTCTCACTGGGCTGTATAACTGATGTGGGGTGTTATTATTGCTTAAACAACCACTAAATACAACCACCAAGTGCATATAATTCGGCCTAACACTACGGATGCAAATGGATTCGATCCGATCTGAGATTTGAGATCTCATCTAGACCTGTTCATGGGCCGGGTGGCCCTACGGGTCGGCCCGGCCTGGCCCGGCTTGAACACGCAAATGAGCCCGCGGGCTTCACCTTGGGCCAAAAAGCCCGACCCACAATAAATTCAAGCTGGCTCGGAATTTGCCAAATTAGCCCGACCCGGCCCGACCTATATACTAAACCCAAAAACCCTAATATCCTAAGTAACCCTTCTTATTCATCTCTTTCCACTTTTCCAGTTAGCCGAACTGCCTAGTGTCAAACCTCTCTTCTCTTCACATCCTCCTCACACTCTCAAGCAGCCACAGAATCGACGAACATTCACCGGTGCAACAACTCCGGCAGACCGATGGTGAGTCTTCTCTCTCTCTCTCTCTCTCTAATGTGAACTCAGCACCGGCGAACACAGTCACCAGCAATTAGTTCTTTCTTTTGTTAGGTTGAGCTTCAGGCTTTTTATTAGGGCCGGGCTCGGGCCTTACAAAGTCATGTTTATGAAGAGTAAAAGCCCAGCCCGAGCCCGGCCCAGTCCAGCCCATGAACAAGTCTAATCCCATCCTATTTGGTCGATCACCCCTATACGGATCTTCGGATCGAATAGGATAATAGCATCCGATCAGAAATTTGATCGGATTCAGATCACTACCTTATTTGATCCGATATATATTATATTTATAAATATAAATATATAATACATATATGTTGTTTATTTATTTATAAATATATTTTTTATAAATTTGTTATATTATTTATTTTTTTTATAAAAAACATGTATATATCATGAAAATAATTAAAAAAATATTTATTTTTTTTTTTGTTTTTATTTTATTTAAATTAGTATATTTTATTTTTCTTTAAATAATTTATTAATTTTTAAAGAAAACAAGTCGGATTGGATCAAATTTGACTTAGTGATAGAATTCAAATTCAAATCGAGTCTTATCAAATCCGATCGGATCCGATTCGACATGAACAATGCCAAATCTGATTCGAGTATACCTGATTCGAATATGATCCAATCCGTTTGTATCCTTACCTAACACTAAGGCAAGTACAACGATGTAGCGACTATAGAAGATATTGAATATAGACCCTTACGATGTATGAACTTAATTCTAATAATTCGAATATAATAATGGATTGAATTTGGATATTCTATTCAAGTATATAGTTATATACTTTATATATTTTATATTTTTACTACCAGGGACCCGTGCAATGCACGAGATTTATTAAGCGAAGGTTAAACAATAGAAACACATACTTTTAATTTTTAAATAATTAATAATTATTTATATTCTGTGTTCGACTACGATATGGGAAAGATATGATATCTAAAAATTTTTTGACCAATCAACAGGTATCATAAACGTGGTAGCCAATCAGGTGTTATTTATCAAAATTCATGGGTGGATTTTGATTAATCAAAACTCTTCTTATACCATATCTTTCCCGCATCATAGATTTTCCTTTATATTTTATGTACTACTTTTAGTAATCATTTTACAATACAAAAATAATAATAATTAATTTCAGCTAGGGTTGTTCACCAAACTGATGAAACCAACCAACCTAACCAACTTGAACCAAGTTGGTTGATTTTCTAGTATTTCTTGTTAGCTTTAATTCAACAATTTTCTAACCTAACCAGGTTGGATCAGTTTCACTTTGGCCATTTATATCAAATGACATGGCCATATATATATAGTGGAAAAATTCTCATATTTCTTAGTCTAAAATATTTTATATCATAAATTTAATTTATAAATTTATTTTTTTTAATAATGACATTGTAACTTTTTAAATTTAAATTTATTTTTTTAAGTTTAAATCTTTTGAACTGATCAACCAAACCGAAAAACGACCCAAACTGGTACAACCCAAGTTAGTCTGGTTTTCACTAATTGTCAGTCAACTTCGGGTGACCAACTCCCCAACTTGACTAGGTTGATTTGGTTGGCCAACCAGCCTACAACCAAACAAAACCAACCCATGAACACTCATAATTTTAGCTAAATTAATAGTTTAATATGTATCTAATAAATAATAATAGTTTAATCTACAATAATAATTGAAAATTTATTTCAAAAATACATAATTATTGAAAATATATTGATAATGAAAATACAATAATTACAAAAATACAATAAATACTAAAAATATATTAAATTAGTCAATAAATAATGTAATATCAAATAATAGTTTAATATATAATAAATATTAATCAATAAATTATAACAAAATTACAATAAATACAATAAGTACAATAAATACAATAAGTACAATAAATTAAACTTAAAAAGTTAAACACGGTAGTTTAATCTCATAAAATTATTGAAAAAATTCTATTAAATAAAAAACAAAATAGATTTATACATAATTATTTAAAATAAATTTATCACAAAAATAAATAAATAATTAAAATATAGTAAATGTTAATTTTAGTATATATTAATATATAATAAATATAGATTATGATTTTAAAATTATTATCAATAAACATTAATTTTTTTGGAAGTTATTTTCTAGAATTGTTAATTAATATAAGTGAAATTAGTCATTTTGCAATATTATTTAGTTATTTAAATAATCTCATTATTTAAATTTGAAAATATTAATTATTTATTAAATTTAATAATTCAATAAACAGATTTCAGATCGATTTTCAGACAACATTAAACGGGTTTAGTGTCTGAAAAGCAAGTTTTTTAGAAAAAAGTATTATCAAATGCCACCTAAGTCCAAAAGTGTCATGTTTTGGTTATGTTTAACTAACCTTATGACAATATTAATCAGTCAATCAACAAAATAAAAAATAAATTTAAATTATGAAATTATTACAACTTTGATTAGCCAAAAAACGAACAAACTAAGGCAAGACTAACTAACTTTAAAACATTGCCCTAGTTCTAGGTTCTCTTATTTGCTTTAGCAAAATGATTGTCTCCTTTATCTAAGGGATGATCATTTTCAGCTTGGCCCAACAAAGGCATGGCCCTGAGTTGGGCTTGGGTTCAATACTTCAAGCATGACCCACACATATTTATGTATAAATTATTCATAAATATGCATATATTTTTTTTATATTGTATATTTAAATATTTTAGTTGACACCTATAATACATATTACTCATAATATATATANTTTTGAATTATCATAAATTGAGATTTGTTGCTAATTAGGGTGGATATATATATATATATATATATATATATATATATATATATATATATATGTCATATGCCATAATCAAGCTTGGACCAAGGCTTATCACGAGTGTTAAGCCCATCTCGACCCATGATTAACCATACTTCATTCTCTCTCCTTAATTGTCCGTGAACTCCATAGTCATTTTGTTCTCATCAAACTTTGTCAATTCATAACTTAAATTCGATTTTTGTAACATTCTAAGTAGGCCTACTCATTTCAACTCCAACGGTCCAACCCCAACAATAAATTTATTAATGTTTAGATTTACTAACATTTGTGAGATTTAAATTAAATAAAAGTAATAGCTTTATTATTGTTAGATAATTTTGTATTAATTTTATAATAATTTTAAAGTACTTTTAATGGATATTAGGATTTAATTTATTTACTATTTTATTAAGATAAACAAATTTTAATAATTTAAAAAAATATAGTTTTATTAATTTCAGAATTTCTATTAGTAGAAACTATTTTTTGTTAAATTTATTCAGTTTATTACAGTTTATTAATGTATTTATTCTATGATAAAAATTTTAATTTTATCAATGGTAACAATTAATAATTGCTTTGTATGTTATATAAATAAATTACTAAATTGTTTTAAATATTATTGATTAACTTTTATTTTTCAAAACAAATGTAAATAAATTATAATTTTTATGATATTTTATTTGTACTAATTAAATTTAATTTTTCTTATTAAATAATATTAAAATGGATTTTTGTTATTAATGCTTTCTATTGTTTATAAATTGAATTTGTTAATAATAATGCCATCTTTAAAAAAATAATTTTTAATAATTATACATTTTTATTAATAATTATAAGAGTAAATTACAAATTATTACCATGTACTTTGCCTAGTCTCACTTTAGTACCCGAATTTCAAAACATGCCAATCCAATGCCTGAACCTCCTAAAACGTCCCAATTTAGCTCCTACTGTTAGCACTCCGTCAGTTATCTGTATTACGTGATATCATGTATGGCTTAAAATTTTTGAAAATATCAAAATGACCCTACGAAATAAGGCATTGTTCATCATTATTTTTCTAAACAATCAATATTGAACCAAAACAATGATAAACAACCCCAAAATCACCACCAATCCAAAGCAATGGTGAATAAGGAAACCGGGTTAGAGAGGATGATGTCACCGGTTTTGCAAGAAGGAACAATATCCATTTCCTAAAAAACGAGAATCCTTTATATTTTAGTGGCTTCACGCTTACTGGATGATGTGTTAATGACATCGAATCCTCTGGAGAGGGGAAATTAATGTCACCTCTGTTTTCCAAGAAGCCACAAACTATGGAATGAAAGCAAAGAGAACCTGAGCTTTCAGCGATGGAGGTTCAAGTCCATTGCAATCCTTCAATAATACTTGTAACAAGGAGATGTTCAAGGTACATTCATGTGTGGAGGATTATTAGCTACCCAATATAATCAACCTCAACCACTTTACTATACAGGATATAATTTGTGATTGGCTTTCAGGGGTTGGACTTGGTGATTTCCGAAGCCATGAGATTTGTCTGATTCTGAGCTTGGTGAACAACTACCCAGATTTCGGAGGAAGAAAACAATATGTTCAGTGGGCCATGGACTGAGGGCAATTGTATCGATTTTTTTCCCCAATACAATTCCACAGTTGCCACAGTACAAGCCAGGTCCACAGTAGGTGGATTCATGGTTTTTGAAACCGAACCGGTCAGCAGTCTGGTTACCGGGTCGAACGGTCTGACCGTTCAAACCGAACATTCAGCCCATTCTGACAAAAAATAAAAATAAAATAAAAAATGATCAAAACCGTTCGAATAGTTAATTACCCAGTTCAGCGGTTCGCTGACCAAAATCAACGGTTTTGGGGAAAAATCCGGTTTTTGGGGAAAACAGAACCGGTCCTGGTTTTTCTAGTCCAACCATCCGGTCCGGTCTGGTTTTAAAAACCATGGGTAGATCGTGGGCTTTATCAAACCAGTTTTTGGTAAATTGCTTTTCTCTATCAGCTTCTAAGAGATTTAGGCATTTGGATGGTTGATAAATAAAACTAGATGACACCTGAAGGTTATTTGAGTCATTTTGTGTACCGCTTAATGACAGTTAACGATTTTGGACTAAATTGAGATGTTTTGAGAGTTCAAATACTGGATTAACACGTTTTGAAATGCAAGTGCAAAAGTGAGACTAGGCCAAAAGTACATGGTACTAATATGCAATTTACCTTATTGATAATTAAATGGAAGCGTAACAAGATTTTAAGTCTGAAATGGAATTTAATTGTGTTATAAGTGTAATTAAATGCAATTTTAAATTTCAAACATTAATAATTTTATTTTCGAATGAAATGACAATTTTTATTATAAAGTATATAATAACTAATTTAATTTAATTAAGCTAGTTATGTTTAAATTGTATTTTGATTGAATTTAAATTGTTATTAATAATTATAATTAAATGTAAATATATCTAATGAATATAGATATAGAATATAAATACACTTGATAAATTTTAGAAAATTTAATAGAGTAATTGAGAATAGAGAGAATTAGTGGCATGAATTATTAGTGGAGAGTTAATGATATGATTAGTGAAGAGAGATGCTTGGATGAGTTAATTTGAGAAATAGGAGATAATTTTAATTGTGAATTAATGATGCTCACTCTTATTTTTGGTGTTTTTTTGGGGTTGTGTCAAGTCAGTCCCCAAACTTGAAAACATGTCTCTAAAGTACCATAAATTTTCAAATTGTGTCTAATTGGTCCCTATTGTTAGTTGATTGTCAATCAACACCGTCATGCACATTTTAATGGTGAATTAATGATGCTCCTGATCAGTACCCTGTACTTTGGGGGTTGTGTCAAGTTAGTCCCCGAACTTCAAAACATGTCTCTATAGAACTTTCAAATTGTGTCTAATAGGTCCCCATTGTTAGTTGACTGTCAATCAACATCGTCAGTGACATAGGTGCACATTAAATAATTTTAAAATAACAAAATTACCCTTTATGATATTTTTTTTACCATTTTACCCATTTCATATAAGTGTTAAGGTCATTTATGGGACCAAGCACATTGGGACATGAGTTGATGACTATCCATACCTTACTAATCACTAACGAGCTTTTCAAAAGTCATAACGTGGAGACAAGAAAGAAATATGATAACTTGGTAAGCTCAGTCGAGAAATCAAGAGTGAAGGTTTGTGTATTTTTGTCATCCACATAATAAGTCATTGAGTTTGCAGGAACTCAACATTAATGAAAGCAACAATTCTCCGCTATAGTCGCTGCACCTGAAGCGCTACCATTTCAAGCTACTCAGCTCTTGAATTGATTTATGTGGAAGCGGCAAATAAAGAAAATTAGATGGCACCTAATGGGTATTTCTATAATTTCACTTATAACGGATAGGGACCTGTTAGATACAATTTGAAAGTTTAGGATATTGCAGGGACACATTTTGAAGTTTGGGGACTAACTTGACACACCTCCTAAGTCTCCATTTGAAAGCGATGCAAATACAAATTTGTAGTGTGCATAAATACACTCATTCCGGTTCATGAATGCAATTTGGGTTCACCTGTTTTATACTCTTGCCGTTTGTATCATTTGAGGCAAATACTTATACAAAATTGTTAGTGTTTGGTAGAATTATGTGAGCAAACATTAAGTGCACCAATTAACGATGGCTTGGTGCATTGAAATTTGGTCAAACGCGACAAACATCTGAAATAGGATTATATAGAAACCATATCTAAACCCTGCAAAAGACAAACACCATTATTCTACAACTCAAACACACAAACGACTACAGATGAGTTGGGCAAACGTCGGTTGTCTAAGTTCCAGATCATGAAAGATAGAGGGAAAACCACTGATCTGCGTCTCCGCACATAATCAACAAAATAATAAAAAAGAAAAGAAAAACTAAATCACTGATATGCCAACCCACCGTCTATATCTATCGGCAAATGCATATGGTTTGCATATTATGTATTGGCAAACATACATCTGCAATGTCTTTGTTTGCAGATCTATATAAAGAAAAAAATGAGGTTGGATTTGATAGTAGTGGTTGAGCCATAGAAAGAGATCGACTGTGTCTCTACTGGAGGAAGTCTGCAAAATAAAAAATACCACACCAGCTGAGCGGAAGAGAAGAGAGATCGGCCATGGATGGTGATGACCATGCATCTGTCGGAGAAGAAGAGAAGTTACCGTTGGTGGAACCCTGGGAGCGGCGTCTCTCCTATTGCTCGATTGATACAATGAATAAGTCTGTTTACTTTGGTTTTCAAGAGCATAAGTTTGTATCCAAAAAATGGATACAGAAATATACTATCTTCACGACACAAACATGTCAGAAAAACATTTTTGCTATCTGAACTGACACGTTTGTGTATGGCAAGCAAATGCTCACAAATCTGAATTGGGGTATACATAAATGCCCTGATTCGGTTTTTGCATCGCAAACAAATGGAGTTTAGGGGTATTTATGTACTGCAGTTTGCATTTGCTTGACATGTAAAAAAGTAATGATTATCATACTAAAAATGTATTTTTTGACATTTCTATACTCTGAAAAGAGAGAATTACTGTATCTATTTTTTTGGATACAATTTTGTATTCTTTTGATAATCAATTTTTTAACTGAAGTTAAGGCATTGGAGCATTTAATGATGACGTTCACACTTAGCACTGATTTCAAACAAACAAGATGAGTATAAAAACAGTTTAAAATCTGAACCTTATTTGCATTCATGAACCGAAAAAAGGGTAAATATGTAATGTACAAATTTGCGTTTGTATTGCAATCAAACATAGCAGTAGAAGTTGCTGATCAGAAATTCAGAATTTTCTTTTTTTTTTTTCGAAAATGATGTGAATTTTAAAAACTAAAAATTATAAAGACCCCTTGTACTATGGGGCTAGTGACAAAGTCCCCCTGTACATTTTTTTTTGCAACAAAGACCCCCCTGAACTTTAGCCATTAAACAAAGATCCCCTTGGCCGTTAAGTCAAATGACGAAAAGCGTTAAATTACTAAAATACCTCACTAAACTTTTTCAAATTTCTTTTTTTTTTGCCCTTTTTTTTTTCTTAAAACCTATTTAACCTAGGAAATGGATATCTGGTCCTGCAAAAGAAATTGTTTATGAAAAAAAACAGAAGTGCATTGTAAAGATAATTATAGAAGAAAATGGATCTATGGTCTAGGAATAATAAAACAGTAAGGTAAATCGTCTTACCCAGCCTTTTTGAAGAAATTGTTCAGTTCATCCCATGAAGCCAAACAACTCAGAACTGTTTTTAACGAACTGGGTGCAGGGTTGTGGAGGGCTTCCTGTGTCATATATGACCTTATCTTGCAAGGTGCCTCCTAATCTAAGTTTCAAATGTGAAAAGGCTGCAAAAAGATTGGAAGAGTTCTACTTCAGATTTTCATAAAGAACGAGGAACAAAATTAATAAATTCAATCATCAGAAAGTGTTTCTTAAGTACTATCAGAATTCTGTACCTTTCACTGCATTTAACAAAACTGTGTTGTTAAGATCCTGTAAAGAGCAGAAGAAATATGCAGATTTCAGAAAACCATCAAACTCAGAATTCATTTAATAACTTATATCAACTTTTTTTTTTTTTTTTTTTTTTTTTTTTTTTTTTTACTTTCACGAAAGGAAAAAGAGCAGATCATCATATTTTGAAAACCAAACCCAAGTCAAATATTATGATTTCTAACATCCTGATCCATAAAACCAGAAAAATGAGGTAGAAAAGAACAATCTTACCAGGAATAAAAACCAAAGAGGGGAGAGAAAAACGGATTGAGAAACCCATATTAAACAGGGTATGGGATTTGATAACAGGAACTATAGATTAATGAAATTTCTAGCCCAATTCCAGTTAAACGATATCATGAAATTTAGATGGAAAATGAAATTGATAGCCAGTAGATAGAACTTGCCGGATTTAGCATAGAAGCATGACTCCAACTGCAAGTCCCATAGTCACATTTCTCTGGTGGTCACCAGTCCATTGTGGCACAAATAAAAACATTGTCTATCCTCCCAATGGAAGCGCTTCCATTAATTAAGACACTACCTTCAATAGTTCCACCTCCTGATACATTCTATGACACCACTGTTATCGAACTGTAAATACAAAAAACCAACCAGAAGCTGAAACCGAGAACCCATTACGGGATTCGGAGTTTCAATCAATGCTGAGGATTCTAATCCTTCTCAATGGGCGAAAACCCCCATGAAAGCGCAAAACTAGTTGAGTCTAAAGCTGCCCATTGGAGGGAAGGAAGAATGGTAACTAATTAATTTCAAGATATTGATTTGTACACAGTACACACTACACTCAACAATAACATATTGATCTGTACATCTCCCTTGCAACTGAAACTCGTGAGGGAGAAATCTCGTGCGACTGAAACTTGTGAGGGAGACGACCCTTGCTACTGTAATTCGGAATTTGCGACTGAAACTCGTGAAGGAGAAATCCGTGTGGCTGAAACTCGTGAAGGAGATATCCTTTGCTATTGTAACTCCCGGCTCGGTAATGGAGGAGAAATAAGGTGAGAAAACGTATAAAACACGAAAAGAGGATTAAAATTGTCTAAATAATTATTATAAGGATAGTATGGGAATTAAAAATATTGTAATGACAAATTTCTCATCTTTTTGGACAGAAGGTTAATGGAAGGGGGTTTTTGTCGCAAAACATAGTACAGGGGGTCTTGTCACAGAATGAGTCACTCGCGGGTCGCGGCGGATGCTCTCATTGTCCTAATTCCTAACACAAAGGGCGATCTGCACCGTCGCAAAGGCGCAGGGTGAGATGCTCTCCGCAGCTCGCGCCTTTAGCTTGAAGGGTTCTGCATCACCCTTAGTAGCTGGAAACAGAACGAAGATGGATTGTCGACCTAGGGTAGTTCGTGGTTCCTCTTCGAGGTCTTCTTCTTCTTCGCCTCCCGGGGAAACTTTGAAAGGAGACAGCCATGACGCCACTATTACCCAGGAAGAATGGCAAGGTTGGGGTACGTATTCTCAGATACCCATGAAGGTCAAGGAGGTGGTTGAGGACTTGAAGGCCTTAGAGAAGGACATGGATGCTCGGATGAGCTTCGGTGGCAATGGAGGGAAGCTTCAGGTAAAAGAGTGGAAAATAAAACAGTACGCGCTTTGTTCGATTTTTAAGTTGTTTCTTATTTCCCATCCCCACTCTCTTTCTCCGATATTTCAATACGAAATTTGAGATGGGTGTTGATGTGATTTGTTTTTCCTAGACTGGGGGAAGGGTTAATGGAGGAATTGTCATTATCTTTGATGTTATTTTTCTTGCTAGTATTAGGGAATGCCATGCATTGTATAAAATGAGTGAATGCCATTCCTTAGATTTAGGGTTTGTTTTACTTCAAAAAACTTTTCATGTAAAGGGTTTCTTTTCTGGAGGTATTTATTACTGTTTCTTTCATTTAGTGGGTAGGTGTCTCCTATGGCGCTCGTTTAAATAATTATTTGGCGTTCAGTTTATAGAGTGTCAAAGGACATTTAATTTATTCTGATTTCTTGAATACCATGGTGTGACTGAATGCCTGTGTTGATGAAGTTAAAGTTAATAGACGATTGCCTGCTATGATTCAGTTATTTCGAAGTGACAATGGAAAAAAGATTAGGAGAGGGCTAGACTTTTACATTTCTAAGGTTTTTTATGACATATATGAGATTTATGAGCCTGTTAATCCTATGAATGACATGAAGCCCACAGCAGAATCCTCCTTTTAGTAGCAGATTTTGGCTCTCCTATCATATATATTATCACGATTCATGGAAAACATTATACAAATGTTGCAATGTTGCATTGACACAGCATGTCATGCCTGACTTACAGAATTTTGATTTGGTCAAGTCTTACATCTAAGGATTGCATTGGGCCCAAAATTGTCTTGGGAAGTTTGTCCAGATTGGAGATGATTGTGCATGCTTGCTTTATAGTACATATAAGAATGACATCTGGCCTAGGATTGAGTTAGGGAGTTTGTATGGAGGGTCACTATGCATGTTGTCAAGTCTTAGGATAAGGAGAGCTACACGTAGAATAGTTTGGTAGCATATGGTTGTTCCAAGTAATCGCATTTATTGTAAATTATTTTACAGTTTATTAACCTCTTTTCTTTCACTCTTTTTTGTGTATGTGTGTGAAAGAAAAAGAGTGTAAATGCATTTATTATAACACACACGCGTGTTAAATGTTAACAATTCTAGATCATATAGGTATGGTACTCTTGGCCAGAAAATATTCT
Source organism: Nelumbo nucifera (assembly GCF_000365185.1). Next base: position 415,009 of record NW_010729246.1, on the reverse strand, counting down.
TCGTCTGATCTTACAGTGTAATTTCAGGGAGATTTCAAAGTTAAAGAGGATAAAAAACATAGAGCAACATATCAGGCTCTTGCTGATCCTGAAAAAAAGCTCCAATTCTTCACAGCTCGACAGATAGCATGTCGTTTGCTTGGAAGTAGGGGTTATCTTTGTCAGAAGGTATACATCTATTCTAATATTAAGATAAAATATATAATGGGCCTCTTATTTTTTTTATCCTTGGTTAAGTGTTTCTTGCTAACATAATGAAGAATTGGTGTTGAAGTGTCATTATATGAAAAATAATAGTAATATTAATACCAGTAGTGTTGTTATTGACTTTAGTTATATTAACTATGTTGTAGTGTTGGCTTGCTATGGAAGATTGTATGTGTTCAAAAGTCACACCCTGCTCTCTGTGTAATGGAATTCGGTTCTGGTTGTATATGCATCCAAAGGTTTGAATCTTTTACCCATTTCTTAAACATGTTCCATATATGCATATAATTTTCAGGTAACATCAACTGTCCTACAGGATTTTCTACGGCAAAACAATACTGGAAAGCTGTTGTGGCAAATATTTGGTGTTCATGCTGCAACACTTTGCCTATTTGGCATTGCTGAACAGGAAGAAGTGATGTGGAATGCATTCAAAGTTGCAGGTTTGATGAATCTAGTTATATGCTATATTTGTCATGTTAAAATGATATACTTTATAGAAGGAAAACACAACAATGCAATGATATTACTGTTTCACAGATACTTGTTCTGTGGACCTAATTTAAATGGAAATCCTCCTTTTCTACTGGTATTTGTTCACTCGAAGAGTTGTCCTACTCATGTTTATCATGAATTAAATGTCCTTCAGCCACTCTTCAACATGTTCATGCTGCTCTGGCTTGAACTTGGATGCATGATGCAACTAATCTTCATGCCTTCATTTACTATCTGAATAATTTTTATGATGCATTCATTTGATATTTTAAGGTGAGGTTTTTCAAAAGCTGAATTTAGAAAATACAATGAAGAAATTCAAACGGATAACTGAGCAGATGAATGTAATTATACAATGGGTGGGAAGGGAGGCAAATGCTTTTGCTGATTCTCTAGCTAAGCAAGGAGTAACTAGGGATCAGTTGTACTGGGACCATTTGTAACTTTATGTTGTTTCTGTATTAATGAGTGAGGCTGTACCTCATGCCTCATACTGGGATGCTTGTAACAAACTCTTTATCCTTTGCTTCTAATGAAATCTAATGAATTTTTATCTATCAAAAAAAAAGGGAAATACTCAGCATAACAAGGGAGATTGGTGCTTGTTTCAAGTGGACAAGAAGGTCTGCTAATGGGGTTAGCAGATACATGAGAAAAACAAGGGACTGTTAGGGAGAACATGTTTTGAGCTTTGTTTATAATTAAATTGTTTTCTTGGGTTCAACACCCTACTCTAGGGGTTGACAGTTGTAACTTGAATTTTCTTTAATGAAGTTTCCATTTCCAATAAAAAAAATTATTTCCTTTTTGTATTTCAATCCTCATTTGTAGAGATATGCACATAAATAATTCAATTTCCAGTTAAATCTGATGTAACTTTTGGAGGTTCTCTTGGTCAAATGTCATTTGTCAACAATATTATAGGTTAGAATGTCAAGTGTAAAATGTATATATTAGTGGTGAAAATGATACAATACCAATACTTGGGTACTTCTTGGTAAAATCAATCTACATTGTTGCAAATCAAGATACATTTTATGTCCATGTGAAATCGTGAAATTCCTTTCATCATATGCCATATCCATTGTTAAATTATTAGTGCTTAAATCATTTCTTGCTACTTTTACCCATGTCCTTTTTGGTCTACTTCTACCCCTTCTAGTCACTTTAACTTGCAACAGATCATTCTTCTTATAGGGTCCTGTCAAAGGTCTTCTTTGCATGTTATTGAACCATCTTAGTCTAGCTTCTCTTATATTATCACCTATTGGAGCTACTCACAGATTCTTTCAAATGATCATATCACTAGCTGTCCTTTCTGGCTTTTCCATTCATTCATCTCAGAATATGCATTTCTGCTGCACTATTTTTTTGGACATGTAGTTTCTTGACTGCCCAGCATTGCTCCATACAGCATAGCTGGCTTTACAACTGTTTAATAGCATTTTCCTTTTTAATCTAAGTAGTATTTGGCTATCACATAAGGTTCAGGATGCACTCCTCTATTTTGCCCATCCTGCTCTATTATGGGCAACATCCTCCTCATTCTCTCCCTTGTTATGAATTAATGAACTAAGGTAGCAGAAAAAGACATTGAATTATCTCTTGGTCTCCAATCCTAAATGTATCATGATTTCCACTTCTATTATTATTAAATTTACATATCACATATTCTGAGGGTGGGCCTTGGCACAAAGGCTGAGCTGCTCCATTGCGACCTGGGTGACCTGCAAATCTTGGAAATAACCTCTCTGTATGTGCAGGGGTAAGGCTGCATACATCTGTCCCTCCCTAGACCTCGCATTGGTGGGAGCCTCATGCACTGGGATGCTCTTTTTTTTTTTGATCATCTACTGGGTTGTTCTTTTACGTATCACATATTCTGTTTTAGTCCTAATTATTTTAAAACCTCTTGTTTCTAAGGTATTTGTCCTTAAACTTAATTTTGCATCTAATCCTTCATTAGTTTTCATTAATTAAAAATCATAAAGTGAATAGTTGGGCAACTGGCAACAATTATTGATCTAAAAAAAAGCTGGGCAACAATGCCTCTTGTAGGCTTATGGGCTATTTGGCAATTGAGGAATGGTTGGACTTTTGAACATTGCTTAAGAACTGGTTTTCCACTCTAAACTGCTTTAGAGGGAAGGAATTTCTTCTTTTTTTTTGAGAATTAGGCTTTTTTGGGGGTCCCTAACATGTGTCTGATCTATAGAATCTCTTTGTGCAGAGGACCATTTGGTAACTTTATAGGATATTCGAAGTGGTAACTTTAGGATTGCAGACCAAATGGTAACTTTATAAGGATATTCCAAGTGAATATCCTTTCTTTCAGAAGAAGTTTTTGCTTTTCTACTCCAGTAAAGGAAATCTTCGTTTTGGGAATGGCACTTGTCAAATCCCTTAGTATGATGTTGAAGTTCGGCCTGTCCTAGAAGTTTGTTTTGTTTGTTAGCTGAAAAGTAAAGTAAACATCAAGAAGGAAGAGAGGAAAGAAGAAGGAAGAAAGAGGAAGAAGAGAAAATGTCTGGTTCGAATTAGGAAAAAGTCAACCCTAATTTCGGCCAGACCTGTTATTATATTATTAATATAATTGGAAAAGACATAAGTGCCCTTATTTAAGTAAGAGGCACTCGAACTAACATAATAGTACACATCAACATTCTCAACAGGTATAAAGACCGAAATACCCCTTCACTAACACTCCCCTTCAAGCTGGTGAGTATATATCATATAATCCCAGCTTGTTACATATGTAGTCCACTCTCCCTCGACTCAAACCTTTTATAAACAAGTCTGCCCACTGGTTTCCCGTATTAACATATGCAGTCTCTATCACTCCATTCAGCACCTTCTCTCTCACAAAATGACAGTCAACTTCGATGTGCTTGGTTCTTTCATGAAACACTGGATTGAAAGAGATATGAACCGCTGCCTGATCGTCACAATAGAGTTTCATTGGAGTACTGATGTCATATCCTATCTCCTGTAGAAGGTTCCTTAACCACACTAATTCACAAGCAGTATGTGCCATGGCCCTATATTCTACTTCTGCACTGCTTCTTGCCACAACTGTTTGCTTCTTACTTTTCCATGTTACCAGGTTACTCCCCAGAAAGGTGCAATAGCCTGTGGTAGACCGTCTATCAGACATAGAACCTGCCCAATCAGCATCGGTGTATCCTTCTACTTCCAGTTTTTCGCCACTTTTGTACAGCAAACCACGACCAGGAGCTCCTTTCAAGTACCTCACAATCCTTAGCACTGCATTCCAATGTGGGACCAAAGGTTTCTGCATGAACTGACTCACCACACTAACCGCAAATGAAATATCTGGGCGAGTAATGGTTAGGTAGTTTAGTTTGCCTACAAGTCGTCGGTATCTGCCAGGGTCTTCAAATACTTCACTTATATCACTGCTCAGCCTTGTATTTGTTTCCATAGGTGTCTCAGTCGGTTTAGTACCCAACAAAGTACCCAACAAACCTGTTTATTCCAGTAAATCAAGCACATATTTCCTTGGACACAAATTAATGCCATGCTTAGATCTTGCTACCTCTATGCCCAAAAAGTATTTCAATTTGCCAAGGTCCTTTGTCTAAAAGTGTTCCTGTAGGAATGCCTTCAATCTGTCAATGCCCATTTTATCATTCCAGTCACAATGATATCATCTACATACACCACCAGTAGTATTTTGCCTGTCGGAGAGTCATGACTGAAGACAAAGTGATCAACTTGGCACTGTTTCATACCAAACTTCTTAACCACCTCATTGAACCTACCAAACCATGCTTGAGGGGACTGTTTAAGTCCATATATAGCCTTCTTAAGTTTGCATACCTTACCATCCTCCCCCTGAGCAACAAACCTTGGTGGTTGCTCCATGTAGACCTCGAGCAAATCACCATGCAAAAAGGCATTTTTGATATCTAGCTGATATAGAGGCCAATCATACATAGCTGCAAGGGAGATGAC
>NW_010729246.1:337747-406244 GCF_000365185.1 Nelumbo nucifera | reverse complement strand
CATTCTCAACAGGTACAAAGACCGAAATACCCCTTCACTAACATATGAGAATGTCCTTTTGTTTCTTAAATTACTATTGCTGGTTAATACAATTTAAAATGCAAGTTGGCAATTTAGCAAATTGATTATTTTGATTTTCTTTCTGGAGCTTTCAAGTCGGTGTGGCTTTATTGTTGTTCACTTTATGGTTTTTGTCATTTAATTTAGTTTCTTTATAATTTTATGTTTTCCATACTAAAAGTCTACATTGGGAGACCTTGATTGACAACTGATTATTCTTCAGGTAAAAGAAGGGTTTGGTGTCTTTATCCTAACAAGAATGCAGCTACCAAATCAGTTCATGATATCTTTTCTCATAGTTCAGCAAATTTAGAAGGCCAGTCACCACTGGTACGTTATGATATGTTGAGTCATGCTAGTTTTCTCATCATAAAGTCATGGTACCGAATGCCATTTTTTTCAACTTCCATGTTTTTAGTGATATATTATTTGAACTTGTAAATTTTGTATTTTTTTTTTGTGGGGAAAGAAAGAGCATAGCATAAGATTGAGAACTGAATACATCAATGCATAACAGTCTTACTGCTGCACTCTAGATCCTGGAGATGAAAAATTTGTTTTTTATATCAGTGTTTGTTGAGGCAGGGTAGTCTTTATGAGTTGTATACATCACTGGATATTAAAATGATTATGTATGAATGTGCATATTTTATCTTAACAGAAGGTTTTTGGGAAGTAATGTATGATGGCATTTCTTCTGATGCTCAACTTAACTAAATAAAGCCTAATCTCAACCATATGGGGTCAGCCACATGGATCCTGTTTTACCATCACACTTTTTCTAGGGCCGTATCCGTTGTTAAATTGTGAGCCCTGAAATCATTTCTTACAACCTCAACCCATGTTCTTTGGGCATGCCTCTATCTCTTTTAGACCCTTTGTCCCGCATAAAACCCTTTCTTCTTTGGTTGATATGGACATAAATTAATAGGCCCGACAATGGGTCCTTGGCCTAGGATACAGTGATTTGTTATTCCTGCTAGGATCTGAAGTTAACCTTAGTAGGTCACCTTAACAGCATAAATAAAAAGTGAAATGAACCTTTGTTTTGAATTCATGAAATCTCTTTGTGCAAGTGCCTTTGCCTTTTCTTACTTCGAAATCTCTTACTTCTTTCAGTTCCATGGCATAGTAACTTTCATGTTGGTTCCAAGCACAGATGAAAGAAGATGAGCCTTTGAACTTTGTGCTTATAGATGGTACATGGAGCAACTCAGCTGCAATGTTCAGCCGTTTGAAGGTACGATGTAAACACTTCTGCTAGTGTATTAAAAGGCAAAGTCATTAGGCCCAGCATCAAGAATAAACCTTGATGCAATAAATTCATTTAATATTTCTTATATTCATAAAAAATAATAAACCTTGATGCATCATTTCCTCATATGTCAATTATCAAAATAAACATTTTATTCCAATGGGATAAGCTGAAAAGGCGTAGAGAAAGCTTGAAGAAGTTACTGAAATATTCTATTACATATATTTCTTTGTGCATGCTTGAAGAAATGCATCACTTATTTTCCAATGCAAATATTTATTTAAAAAAGGACATTGTAGAAAATTTTGAAGAATTGCAGGTCATTAATAAATATCAAATGATAATCACATATCATTATGTTGATATAAATTATAAACAAGCTGTTGTGGAAAAGCCATAGAAAACCATATGGCAGATCAGCAACTCTTCAGCTTCAAGGCCTTGAAATAAGGTAAAGTACAGTCTAAAAGAGTCGAACTTTTTGTTTTTATACATGACAATTGAAGTAATTCAAACAAGTAAGTGAAGGAGAGGAAAAATTTGAATAGAAAATACTCACGAAAAGAAAGAAAAACTCTCCACTGAAATACTTAGCCCCCAAACTGCAACAAGGATGGAGCCCCAATGTGCTCCTTCCTGGCTAACAGACCATCAGCTAGCTGATTGGCTGATCTCAAGATCAAGCAGAATGAGGTGTTCCCACCAGCCAATTGTACTCCTCAACCAACTTGCAACCACTTGTAGATCTCTCTCCCTCCCCCTAGACACTATAAAATCCAAGATGGAGATGTGAACCACTAAAATTGACATCCACTCAACTTTAATGGAATCACCATTACCAGCAGGACCAAGGCAAACCTGTAAAACCTTTCTTCATAGTCCTGAAAACACCACCTACTCTTGAAAGTCCTGGATTACTCAAGAAAAGTTTTAAGTTCCAAACCAGGTCTTTGAAAATCTCTCAAACCTTTATAAGGATTGACAAGGTATTAATTTCCAATCTAAAGATGCTCTATGGGCTGTATATGCTATTTATACATCATACATACAAAGGGTGGACCATGTAGGCCTTGTAAATGGGATTTTCGTCCATCTTATTTGATTATGTAATAGAAGTACATTGTCTATCAAGGAAAAAATGCTAGAGAAATAAATGTCAGAAAAGAAAAGCCTGACATGAAGGCCTCTTTCATGTGTAGTTCACCAAACTTCACATGGGGCATGGATTTCTAATGGTGTACCTTATGACATTTTTCTTGCCCCTCACCATGAGGCAAGCCTTGGATACCTATTAAAATGCTGAGGAACCTAATATACATCAAAGAGAAACTCCATGGCTAGGCAGTAATGGCAGGAGAAAGGATTTTTTGGATCCTGCATCCTGATTCTAGATCCTCATCACATTCTTATTCTTTATTCATAAAAAATGTCCATCCCCAATAAAAGGACTTATTTGGGCTTTGAACTAATTTTTACATGGTGGCTTTTATTAATTTTTTGATAATAAAATAAAAATTCATTAAAAACGAAAAAGAAAGTAAAGGGGGAAGGTGATGAGAAATCCCCCGAGAGAAGAAAGAACAACCCAACAACAGATGCAATACACAAGTTGAACACAAGACTCACATAAACAGACATGACTTGGAGAAACAACTCTCATCCACACTAACACAGAAAGCAAACAAATCAACTCCAACAAGACCACTCAAAGACAGGATAATTCCTCCCCGTTGAGCTCTTCCTGACCTCCTTTGGTCCACTTCTCTCCCTCTTCCTTAGAATGGACTTTTTACATGTCTCCTCCCTACTTCTTTTCTCAAATTCTTCGAAGGCTCTTTTAGCAAAGGCCTCACTTCCCAAAATAATCCCAAACTCTTACCAATCTCCACATCCCCATCTGCAAGTATCTTCACATCCAAACCTCCTTCACGTTTTCCTTCCAAAAGCTAGCCAACCTCCACTCCCTCGTCCACAATAAAATTAATGCTCACACCACCTGACTTCCTTTCTCCCATTCCTTGAACCAAACAGCCATCTCTTCCCAAAGCCTCATTCGTTCCCTCCTTTTCCTTGTCCCCAGAAACCAAACTCCTTTACCCCTCCTCTTCAAATTGATTCTTAGCACACGCTTTCTTGTCGCTATTTCCATGCGAGGCTAGCTCCTCCTCAGCCTCACCCCTTTGACATGAATTCTTCAATTTTCTCCCCTTTCTCTTATATAATCTCTTATATTTCTCTTCCCAAACTAAAGGTCTCAGGGTCTTGTCTTAGTTAATCCGAAAATAGGGTCTTGTCCAATCTTTTGTATATTGGTCTACGTGTCTCCATATGCAGTCAAGTTGCACAGGGACCTGAGAAAAAACATAACATGATAGATCCCTGCAATACTAAAATGAGGAAGAACAGTCAATAGTTTTTTCAGTTGATTGTTTCAGACAACCTGCCACATTTTGCTACAGAGAAATGCTGCTAGTGACAAGATTTACCCACAGAAGTAGTTTGCACACAGGAGCATGCGAAGTTAATCTGGGAAGAGGAAGACATCCCCTGCATTTCTCTGGCCTTGCCAGGCGTGTCTGCGATGCATAAACTTCGGTAAGTTGCAAGTCGAAATCCCTCTCTCTCTCCTGCAAATTTCTGTCTTCATGTTTTTTTTTTTTTCTTACAACTTAAAACATTATGAAGCAGGCCCCAACCATCATGGGATCGTACCTGTACAGCAGCAGCAGCCATCGGCCTTCTATCAGAATTGCACTTGCTTAATCAGTTTAGTTCACATGGCCTAGACAAACAGGCAGCAGCACTTGAGGATGCCTTGGAGGTCTTATTGGAAGCCCTTACAACTCGGCGTCTTCGTATGGGCAGGTCCATTACTCGTAAAGATAGGCACAACAGCAATATCAGATAGCAGATTGGCTGTAACCGCCATCTAAGGGATGATTCAATTGGGTTGATGCTCCGGTGAGTCTTGTCATCGGGGGCTTTGGCCCTCCCCTGAATTGCTATGAGCAGATCCTTGGATATACCCAAATAAAATGGAAAAAAGGAAGAAAAATTCTATTCATACCTCACACTGATGAGTATTAGCTTTGGCAGTTGCCCTAATTAGTTTAAACCGCAGCTAACTTGCATAAACAATTTCTTACTCCAAACTGAACATGGTCACTTTTTGAAAATATTGATATCAAGAATGGCAATATAAATGCCATTCATCATCATCATTTAAGCCTTGTCCCAACTATATGGGGTCGGCTGCATGAATCCTGTTTTGTAATCCCATTTTATTTAGTGCCATATCCAATTGTTAATTACGGGTGCTTAAATCATTTGTTACTACTTTCTGTCTAACCCTAGTTTTTTTAATCTCCGAGACTCCCAACTGAAGAATACAACTCACTGGGGAGTAGTTTTATTCGATTGGTCTTCCGCTTATGATCTACTGCAAGTCTGTGTTTTATTCGATTGGTCTTCCGCTTATGATCTACTGCAAGTCTGCAACTTCTCTCCAGGCCTATGGAATAGATAACTATTATGATGTAAGTAGATTAGTCTTGCTTTAAAATCAATGCATCTGAAAATTCGTTATATATTCAATATTTCAAAGAGCGAAAACTATATTTAGGTTTAGAAGTGTTTACATGGATGAGTTCCATCTCTTGTGATAGGGTAGGACTGTAGGAGTAGGATGCGAATGGCTCACATTTACCACGCGTGAGCAATGGTTAAAAACATTCCGAAGTTCTAACTCTTGGTATTTAGCATTTTGCTAGGTTCAAAAACTTGTGTATTGTATGACATCCATCAATCCCAAATCTACATAGCAACCAATCGGGACTTTGGTTTAGGGATTTACTTGGACAATGAGTCCCTAGAAATCTTTTGGGTGGGTTGGGAAGGGGGTTATTTAGATGTATCTATTTATGACAAACGAGCCAATTGGGGGATGGTTCACTTGGTACGTTAGCTGGTTCATGCCAGTAGAGACGGGGATTAGAATCCCTATCGAACAAAAAAATGTATGACAAATGGCTTACACTCCTATTGTCAAACAAAAATCACTTGATCATAATTGATGAGTGGTGATTTGGTCTTTTAATGATATCACGACACATGGTGGTACTATAGAACTATCCACCGACATCTCGGTGCCATGCAAACAGAGCTCGGACACCTGCCATTTGCTTCAATGTCCTCATCCCCACCTCGGTAGGATGGCCTATGGACAGCTCGGGAGATGTCAAGTCAGCATAAAGAGGCAATCTGCCTCCGCTGACCTAGCCCAGATCTAATTAGTGACTTGCCCGATGTCGCGAGCAAATTCCTTCTCAAGTAGGTAACTTTCTCCGATTCCCTAGGGATCAAGAGGACACGTTGACGGGGCTGATCTCAGTCCTGCCCACCTCAGACAAGACCAGATAAGCATTGTCAGCTTACACAAAGTCCGTCTTTGGGCGTGGAACCACCTCCAAATCTAATGGGTCGGAGATCTCAGACACGTTTTGTGGAGCTCACGACAGCTTGCCTATATAAAGGCGTCCCAACAACCAGAAAAGGTATTCACGATTTAGCTCTCTAGCACTCTAGCTCTCTTGCTTTATTACAATTGAATACCGGTTCACTAACTTAAGCATTGGAGTGCCCACCTCGGGTCAAGAAACCCAGACACTCTGATATCTATCTTCTTGTAGTTCGGCTACACGACCTACCTAATCCGACGTCCGAGCTGCCCACCTGTAGGGAGTGTCAAATCACGCTACATCAATTGGCACCATATGTGGGAACACATTACACAAAGCTGAGTTTTCACCTTCTTACTAAGATTTCGACCTAATGGCATCCACATGCAACAACCCTATCAATAACGCTAACAACAACAATGCATGTGTTGACATAGCAGTCACAAGGGACAGGACTAGTCCGCCATGCACATTGAGTTCCCCTCGTTCACTGTGCCCTAACCCTACCATGCGTTCCTATCATGCAAAATCCCAACCTCCCTCTGCCTACCATGAATGCGCCTCTTCTAGTGGTTGAGTTTTTTGTGGTTCCCATTGGGATTGGTGGCTGCCAGTTTCACGAGCTGGTGTAGTTTGTTCGCAGGGTAGACCTATAGATGAGAACATGGGAGGGCCGTTTCGCAGCAATGGTCGGGATGCAACAACAACAACAACAAGCCATCATATAGAACGTGAACCAAAATCAGCAACCCGATGACTAGAACCAGAACTAGGTACTAAACCCACCTTGCCGTTACGATGATCAAAGTCAGGTTCCCGCCATGGAATCAACTCAAGTTGTGACGTCTGAGGCCACCAACTCCACTGAGGGGTCTAGGAGAAGACATCGCAGACATACACGCCACCATGTAGGAAGGAGCCACCTCATCCTGAATGAGAATGAGAAGGCAAAGAAGGAAGAAGAAAAGGAAGCGAGCTAGATTGCCACCTCGTCAACACAGCCAATGATCCACACTTCACCACTGGCCCCCGAGATCTTCATGGCTCCATGGCTTAAGAATTTCAAGGCCCCTAGCTTGGAGTCCTATGACAGAACAATTGACCCGGTTGACCACCTCGATAGATTCTAGGCCTTGATGTAGCTTCATGGGAACAGTGACATGAGCCTATGCATGGCCTTTTTGACCACTTTCTGGGGCAAAACTCGGATGTGGTATTTGGGATTGGTCGTGGACTCAATGAAGAGTTGGAGCCAGTTTGCCGATCTCCTCACCACCCACTTCGAGATGAGAAAGCAGTGTCCGAAGTCAGCGACCTACCTCCTAAATGTGGTATAGCGACCTGATAAGAAGCTTTGGGATTTCATCAAGAGTTTCAACCTGGAGCGATTATAGATCTCGAACCTCGACCCGACCGTCCAACTCACCGTGGCAGTTAACGTCGCCAACACCCTAACTTGTGTTGGGAGGTCAAGTTGAACCCTCCAGTCTCTATGGAGGAGTTCCTCAACCAAGCTGCTAAGTTCACAAAGGTCGAAGAAGTGCTTGGGTCTTAGTTAGAGATGAGCGGAAAGTAGAAAAGATCAGAGGATGAGTTGGGGAACAACAAACAGAGAAAGAAGAGTAGATCGCTGAGGCATAGCAAGTCCCCATGCAATCGACAAAGTTCCCCATACCGGAGTAGTAGATCTTCAGGCTGACGTTCTCACACCCCTCCCGTTTAGAACCGGAGCTACACCACACTAAATGCGAAGAGAGGGAAAATCCTAATGCAGATAAAGACAACCGAGTACGTCAGATGGTCACCTTGGATGAGAGGGAACCCCGCCAATAGGAACCTTAAACAAGTACTACCACTTCCACTGGGACATCAGCCACGATACAAAGAATTTTCGTAACCTCAAGGATGAGATCAATGAGTTGATCCACCGAGGTTACTTGAAATTCATCAAGCAGGAAGATTGAAATTGACCTTCTAAACAGCTACGAGAAGTGCCATAGTTGAGCAGGGACCAGAACAGGGACCAGCCTCCACGAGACCCACCAACATCAGAGTGGCCTATCTGTGGTGTAATCAACATGATCACGGGAGAACCTGTCAAAGCGTCCTCGTGTGGAGGAAGTTATCTACTTCACCATCGAAGCGCCCGCATGGTGACACCCTCGTGGTCAAATTAATGATAAACGACTTCGAGGTAAAGTGGATTCTGGTTGACTTTGACATCTCGGTAGACATCATCTTTCTGGAGGCATTCGAGCAGATGGGGCTGGAGAGGAAGGACCTACTCTCAGGCCAAATTAAGTTTCTAGTGACAGCAGGCTCAACTCCGAACTAGGTGCACTTTGACTATGACTTCTTAGTGGTCACAACTCCCTCGCCCTACAATGCCATCTTGGTCTGATTGATCCTACACTCCCTCAGAGCAGTAGTGCCAACCTACCATATGTTGACGAAATTTCTGATAGATTATGGAGTTGGAGTGGTGTGAGGTGACTAGCTCGAGTCTCGTAAGTGCTACGTTGCAGCGCTGAAAGGGAAAGGTAAGCAGGCTGTTGACGTTGACTTGGAGCCGCCCCCAGAGAATGGTGACGAGAAAGCTTGCCCCATGGAGGACACCATCCTGGTGCTGGTCTCAGACACCAACCCCATGAAGACAGTGTAGATCAGAAACTACCTCAAGGAGCCACTATGATATGAATTGGTAAGTTTTTTAATTCAGAATTAAGATGTTTTCACTTGGTCGACAACAGAAATGCCTGGAATAGACCCCTCTATCATAACTTATAGGTTGAATGTTGACCCTTTAGTCAGACCAATCTGATAGAGGAAAAGGAACCTTGCCTAGGAGTGGTGGAGGATAGTGGACAAGGAGGTAGGGAAACTCCTCGCAACAGACTTCGTTAGAGAGATCCAATACCCAAGCTGTATTGAAAAGCCAGTGCTCATGAAGAAGGCCAATGTCAAGTGGCGCATGTGCATTGACTACACAATCCTTAATAGAGCCTACCCAAAGGACAACTTCCCACTCCTTAGGATATATCACTTGGTAGATGTGACTTCGGAGTTTGAGCTATTGAGATTTATGGATGCTTAGTCTAGCTACAACCAAATATAGATGGATCCAACCAACTAGGGTAAAACAACTTTTGTAACCAAAACGAGCTTGTATTGTTACAAAGTTATGTCTTTTGGTTTTAAAAATGCTGGGGCGACCTACTAGCGCTTTGTAAACAAAATATTTTTTGATTTGAATGGAAATAAAGTAGAAGTTTATGTTGATGATATGGATGTTAAAACCCAATTTTTGAGCTCTTTAATTTTTGACCTAAACTGTGCTTTTGATATTCTAAGAAAATATAACATGAAGCTCAACCCGAATAAGTGCATCTTTGGAGTCACGTCGGGCAAGTTCCTCGGGTACATAGTGAACCAAAATGGCATCGAAACCAACCCAGATAAAATCCAAGCCATCCTAGATATGAGACCCCCTAGGTTGAATAAATAAGTTCAAAGGCTAATAGGTCGGATAGCTGCCCTGAACCGGTTTATGTCCAAGTTGGTTGGGTGATGTCTTCTGTTCTGCAAAGCCATTAAAAAGAATCAAGACTTTGAGTGGACCAAAGAGTGACAGCTCACGTTTGATGAGCTGAAAATGTACTTGAGTTCACCGCCCTTGCTAATTAAGCCAAAACCCAAAGACAAGCTAAAACTCTACCTCTTTGCGAGTGATGAGTTAATCAACTCAGTCTTAATCTATGAAGTGGACCGAGTGCAGTGACTTATCTATTATGTTAGCAAGGTCCGGTAGGCTGCCGAGGCCAGGTACTCTAACATTGAAAAGTTGGCTTTCTCATTGGTGCTAGCAGCTCACAAGTTGCACCTATACTTTCAGGTACACACTATCGTTGTCCTCACCGGTAGACCCTTGAGGCAAGTTTTGCAAAATCCCGAGGTGTTAGGGAGGTTGACGAAGTGGGCGATTGAGCTCAACGAATACGACATTCGTTTGAGCTACATCCTATAACAAAGGCCCATGTCTTGGTTGACTTCGTCGTTAAGTGCACGTTTAGCACACCGATCCCTAGGGACGAGCCCATCAACACCTAGGAGGCTTTATCCAGTGTGGAACTCATCTATACCTAGGATGAAGAGCCCTAGATCCTCCATGTGGATGGCACATCCAACTAGAGAGGAAGTGGTGCCAGACTGATTCTTTATGGACCTAGTGAGGTCAAATCGGAGTACAACCCATCCTCCAATTTTCATCCCATGGAATAATGAAGCCGAGTATGAGGCACTGATAGTCGGGTTGTTGTTGGAAAAGGAGGTTGGTGCAAAACATCTCGTCATTTATAGCGACTCACAACTAGACCGGTTCATGGGCCGGGTGGCCCGACGGGCCGGCCCGGCCCGGCCCGACTCCCGGACGAGCTTGAACAGGATTTTTGGCCAATGGGCTTAACCTCGGGCCAAAAAGCCCCGCCCGAGCCCGGCCCGACCCGACTTATAGTTAAACTTAAGTAAATCCGGCCCGACCTATAGTTAAACCTAAGTAAAAACCCTATGTGATGTCTATTTGAATAAATTTTTTGATTTGAGGTCATTGATTCACTTGTAGACCCATTGTTCATTTAAATAGGGGAAAAAAACATTTAAATTAAAATAGAAAATGTCAGAAAATTTTGAATTTCTTTTATTAGGTCGGGCTTCGGGCTCGGGCTTCGGGCTTTTCATCAGGGCCGGGCTCGGGCCCAAGTTGTAGGTCCGTTGGTCGGGCCGGGCTCGGGCTCGGGCCTAACAGTTTTCTGTTAATAAAGAGTCAAAGCCCGGCCCGAGCCCGGCCCAGCCCATGAACAGGTCTGCTTACAACTAGTGACAAACCAAGTGAACGGGCAGTATGAGGCCCGGGAGCATGTCATGTTGGTCTATTTGGCTAAGGTTAGAGAGCTCCTGCCCAATTTCCGCTCTTGGTACATCCAACAAGTTTTGAGGTCTGAGAACACCGAGGCCGACGTGCTTTCAAAGCTGGCTGGTGTGATAGACATTATGAAGACAATCTACATTGAAGTCTTGTCACGACCTAGCATAGCAAGGGTGGTAGAAGAGGTCGCTCCCATCATGGTTGCAAAATTGAGTTGGATAGATCCGCTTGTTGACTATCTATGCCATAGGACCCTACCACTAGAACACAATGTAGTTCGAAGGGAAGAGGGGCAATCAGGTCACTATGTGATCATTGGCGAGCAATTGTACCACAAATCGTTCATGCTTCCCTACTTGCATTGCTTGCGCCCAACAGATGTGAACTAGGTGTTACGCAAAATCCATGAAGGTATCTACGAAGAACACTTGGGAGGTAGGGTGTTGGCCCAAAAAGCCCTACAACAAGGCTATTACTGGCCTACAATGAATGCAGACGCTGTGGAGTTAGTTTGGAAGTGTGACAAGTGCCAACGTCACGCTAACATACCACACCAACCTGTCGTTGACCTGAGGTACCTTACTAGCCCGTGGCCGTTCGCACAGTGGAGATAAATATCTTCAGTCCCTTCCAACCTACGACCGGATAGAGGAGGTTCTTGGTGGTCGCAGTGGACTATTTTACTAAGTGGGTGGAAGCCAAGCCACTGGTATCCATAACAGCTTGCAACGTCCAAAATTTCTTCTGAATGAACATCGTCTACATATTCAGACTCTCTAGGGTGTTGATATCGGACAATGGAAAGCAGTTCAAAGACATCAAGTTCCAGTGTGTGCCGAGATGGGGATCCAGCAAAATTTCATCGTAGTGACCCACCCTCAAGCAAACGGCCAGGCCGAAGTGACGAATAGCGCAATCCTCCATGGATTGAAAGCTCGACTCTCTCGATCTAAGGGTTTGTGGATGGATGAACTGCCTAGTGTTCTCTGGGCCTACAAAACTACCATCAAGACAGCAATCGGCGAAACTCCCTTTAACTTGACGTATGGGATGGAGGTTTTCACCAACCTAGATCGAAGTGTCAACCTTGCAGTCTGAGACATACGACAAGGAGGCTAATGAGGATGAGTTGTGGTTAACCTTAACCTAGTGGAAGAAGTTCGTGATTTAGTCTACATTCAGACCTCGACATACCAGCAACAAGTAACTCGATACTATAGCACCCAAGTGAGTTAAGAAACGCCAATTCCGAGTTGGCAACTTGGTACTCAGGAAGGTTTTGGTACCTGAGACCGACGTAGGAAAGATAGGTCCGAACTGGGAAGGCCCCTATAGATGTATCAAGGTGATCAACAAAGGCATGTACGCGCTCGAAATGTTGGAGGGGAGGTAGATACCCCATGCGTGGAACGTTGATAACCTAAGGAGATACTATTTATGAGGACTTCAGTGTTTCGAGCTACGTCCGAAAAGTCAAGATTCACTAAGTGTAGACTGCCTGCTACGCCGGCTTGGTTAAGTCAACCTATGTTGTAGGTAATTCAGCTAAGCAAAAAAGGGGAACCCAAATCACTTTCAACTATAAGGCCCCCTAGGCCGACCCCGAAAGATGTTAGTAGTTCGGTAGCGTTTTGACTTAATCGAATTCTAAGGTACCTTAGCTCGACCTCTATGGACGTTGGCAGCCCAACAACATTTTGACTTAGAACTGTAAATGTAGTCGCTTTGGGTACCTAGACGAAATTGTAAGCCTAGTTGCTCTAGGCTCCTCGGCGTCAGGGCACCTCGCCATCTTGGTTCATACCCTACATTTAGCCTTTTTTTTTTTTTTACAACAAAGGGCGCAAAAGAAGGCAAAACACATACAAAAGGAATTGATCTCTTCATTAAAAAAGGGGAAAGTACATGGCTACTCAAAAAAAGAGGGAAAAGAAAAATGAACTTTTCTAAGATAGCCGAACTCGGAGGCTCGACATACAATATGTACATGGGGGTCCAAGAAAAGAGGCAAGAAAGTCAAACATTCTGAGGCTCCTCGATGCTCATGGCGTCCCCACCATCAGCGTTAGTACCAATTTCGCCGCTCGTGCCGCCCTCGACATCCACGGCCTCATCTTCCTCCTCAGAGTTAGGCTCCTAGTCAACTCGACCCTCACCAGACTTCCCTTAGCCTGACCCAATAGGGAGTGTGCTAGGGTGTTCGCCTACCAAAAAAAAAAGAGAAGAAAGAGAAATGAATGGAGAACGGGAATCATGACAAATAAAATGGGGAAGGTCGGGGACATACCACCATGAGGCAATTAATGAGCTTCCCGCCAAGCTCACTAGGATGTGATTCATGGAGCTCCGCAACCTCTTCTGGAAAGATGACCTCCTTGCTCTTCACTAGGGCAGTCTGGATAACCATGATGGTGCGCTTCTCCTCGACGTCTAAAGTTGCGGTCGCCTTGGCCCCAAGTGGTGGGAGGGGCTCCTTGGAAGTCTAGGTGGCCACGGGACTTAGCGAGGTCCCCTTTGGCCAGTCTTCCCCAATGAGACCTACCACCAACATGACTTTGACTACACTCTGCCTGGTAGGCTCGGGAGCAACGACTAGAGGAGCCTCTAGGGGAGTCACCTTCCTCTTCTTCCTCTTCATAGCTTGAAACAACCCGAAAGTTGGCATGCCCGACATGTTTCTTGCATGAGAAGTCCGAACATAAGTCAAATCAAAAGAGGGAAAGGAAAGTGCCCGAGCCTGGAATGATGACCTACCTAGAGGACTCAGTCAGGCTTGAATCAGCTTCTCCTTGGCCAAGAATTCACTCAGCTATGACCTCCTGTCCACTAAGACCAACACCCTTATCTACACTTGTTCACTCAGTGTATCCTCCATGGTGCCCCTAGAGTTTCCTCTCTCTAGGTCGTTGGGAACGGCCATTTGCCACTTTGGTCAAGGAAGAAGTACTTCCTCTTCTAGTCCGCCTTGGAGGGGAAGTCGTTCAAAAGCTTACACTCGGAGCGGTAGGACAGGTAGTATCTTTGCACCTCGGAGGGATTTCGTTTTAAATGGAATATGCCGGCGAAGGTCTTGACATCTAAAGGGAGGCCAACATAATGACAAAAAGAGATGGTGTTGACCAAAGTCCTAATAGAATTGGGGTAAAGCTGGCCAATGCTGACATTGTAATAGTTCAACACCTCAGGAATGAACAGATGAAGGGGGAACCGAAGACCCACCCTCAAGGCCTCCTCGAAGACGGTAATCTCGTCCTCATCATGCTCCCAAGGGTACCGCCCAAGGGGGGAGGGAATAGCTGAACTGGTCTCTGATCCTATATTGGGACACTAGCTCGTAAACGTCCTCAATAGTTAGCTCATTGGGACCAAACTCAGACATACTCTTAGGTGGTTGATGGGAGGATGAGGCCTTCTTATAGGAATCTCATCGCTCTTGGTCCGAGGTCCCCTTTTCGGCCTAGTAGGACGGACCCCTCTCTTCCTCAGACTCAACACTAGACATAATAAAAAAAAAGACAAGACAAGGAAGGGTGACTCACCTAGGAACAAATAAGACCGACCTCGCCGATGACACCAACTACTTTGATAACGTCGAGCTCCTCAACCTCAGAATGCACCGGAACTTCAAATTCAAGGACAAAGGCAATGGGCCCCCAAGGGTCCTCTTTATAGATAGATGAACCGAGCTATGGACGCTTGAGATCGGTTAGATCTAATGGTTCACAAGGATGTGATGGTTCGTATTCTGAGGCGTATTTAGTTGAGCACGTTTTTTACGTTTGCGGGACTTAATGATTGTGTGGCATTCGTATGTGCCTAGAATCTACCTTATGGTCGAGTTGGACCAATCGAGCCAATCCAATCTTGAGCATTGGCCGGACCACGGTCTAAGCCAAAACTCGGGCCAAATCACCTTGGGATTAATACTACTCCCTTGCTGAGCTGGTCATGCTGGACTTGGGAGTGGGGGGCAATTGATAACGGGTGATTTGGTCCTCCAATGATATCAAGACACGTGGCACTACATAACTATCCATCAACATCTCGACACCACACAACCAGAGCTCAAACATTTGGCATCTACCTCAATCTCCGTGGCCCCACCTCGGTAGGACAACCTACGGACAGCTCAGGAGATGTCAGGTTGGTGTAAAGAGGCGATATGCCTTAGCTGACCTAGCTCATACTAATTAGCGACTTGTTGAATGTGATGGGCGAATTCCTTCTCCAGTAGGTAATTGTCTCTGATTCCCTCGGGATGACGAGGACATGTCGATGGGGATGATCTTGATCCCGCTCACCTCAAACGAGACCAGATAAGCATTATCGGCTTACGCGGAGTCCATCTCTTGGCGTGGAACCATCTCGTATCCAATGGGCCAGAGATCTTGAATGCGTTTCGTGGAGCTCATGGCAGCTTGCCTATATAAAGGCATCTCAGCAACTAGAAAAGGTATGCGCGATTTAACTCTCTAGCACTCCAACTCTCTTACTTTATTGCAATTGAATGTCAGTTTGTTAACTTAAGCATCGAAATGCCCACTCCAGATCAAACAATCCGAACACTTAGATATCTATCTTCTTGCAGTTCGGCCACATAACCTACCTAATCCGACGTTTGAGCTATTCTTCAGCATGAAGCATCAGATCGCGCTACATGGACAAATTTATTATGCAATAAAAGTATGATATTGGAAAAGGTTCAACCAATCAAAACCCCCTTGTGAATTTTTGATAAATGCTATTACCAACTGATTGGTTATAAGCCGTTTAGATAACATGCCTTTCGGGTATCATAGTAAATACATGTAGTCACCATATTTGATTAATGTATTAATAAAGCCTGGACTGAGCCCGGCTAGCTAGACTTGGTCCATGGTCTCAAGTGGTATTATATGCTGCACTGGCCCACTATGAATGGGCTACGGCTTATTCTATTCCATGAACAGTTCTGGTTTGGATGTGGATTCATTTTGGTTGACATGGATGGATTGACTCAGTTATGGAGCCCCCGGAATTATCATAAATGGCATCCACATCCATGATTCATGACTCTGTCGTGTGTTCTTGAAATAGTTGGCTGTGATTTAAAGCTATCCCCATGCCACCACCTTTTGCCTACCATTAGCCGCGTCAAGATAACCAGCCGCCCAGTTCCTTAATGCAAGATTGTCACTACATTGACTTTATAGTATTAATTAATTTATTATTCATTTTATACTTAGCTAATTAATTTAATATTTGATATATAAAAAACTTGTTTTTCGGATGTTGATTTAGTGGGTCTCTGATTTCTGATAACCTTCGAACCATAAGTTATAATAGGTCTGATTTAATAAGAAGTGGCTATGTGCGAAATGCACCCAACCTATTTTAGATGGTTCATAATAATTAAAGTGCTTTTTAATTGAGATATCCGACTGTAGAAAGAACTTTTTCAATTTTTCATATATCAGAGTTCAGTTTTCCCAAATGCTACATGAGCTTCATGTATACAGCCCACCAGTACAATTTACTTTGTGCAATTCTTCATTCTAAAGTCAATTTTTTTGTGGTTATTTATTTGCTTTGAAATTGGAGATAGGGGTGTCAATGGTATTCGAAAATTCGATTTTGAATTCGAGATTAAACATAATTGAATCGAATTCGGATATCCTATTTATACCGAATAGTTAATTGGATTCAAATTTGGATATTACCTAATTCGATTCGATAAATATCTGAAATCAACCAATTATTTAATTCTTATATACAATATATAAAATTTTAAATGGTTTATATAATTTATATATAATAACTAAATTGTATAAATAATTTATATATTTTATATAAATAAAAATATTATTTTATATTTTTATTAATTACCTAAAATAATTAATTAGTCGAATTCAAATCAAATCAAATCAAATATTCAAATATTTAATCAGATTCGAATTCGAATATTAATTTTCAATATCCATCGGATATTAAATCGAATTTGGATATCAAATTTTTTAATCGCATTCGAATTTTGTGAACAAATGTTTTTCATAAAAAAGAAAAGGGAAAATTCTAAATTGGTATCCTAACTTTAGGGTTGGGTAGGTAGTTAAATTAGTATCCAAACTTTAAATCATATCACTGCAGTACCTAATCTTCCATCAACCGTCAAAACTTTAAAATTTTTGAAAAAAGTCAAAACTACCCTTAAAGGCACTGTTTATTGCCATCAAGGTAGAAAGTTCATTGTCTAACACGACAATCCACGGCACTCTAAAACAGAATACCCACTCACTTACAACCTACGGCACCAAAACCTGCGTAAGTGAGATGAGAGTGTGGAGTCAGCATAACATGCATGCTATACATCTAAAATGTGCAAACAATCACTGGTTTCAGAATCGTTAACTAGACAATTTCTTTGAGAAGAATAAAGAAATACAAAATAAACTCCCAATAGGAAGGGACTGAGTTAGCTTCGACGATTTCTCGGAAACTGGTTCAGCAGTACCCTGACCACCAGTTCCCATAGTTGCTCTACTCCATAAACTCACCTGACTGAATTTTGGCCTGGATTCAGTTGAAGAGTTGAAGGAATATGGGAATTTCAGACGATTTCTACCTTGGACTGTTCGCTCTTTGAACGGCAATGGTAATCAGAAATGTAGACAAAGAGACGTGCAAAGGATCGGGGCTTTATAGGCGTGAGCTCTTCTTGAAAATAGTAAGAAAAGGGGGTATCAGACCATGGAGCAGTGTTCGATCATTGAAGACAGGAGCTGATATGGAGAAAATGCCGCTGATGGAAGCTCTCTATTCCCGTCCAGGAGATGGCGAACGGTAGCAGAGAATCCCTCTAGCTCTATGGGAGAGAGGTTGGCGGTGGGAACGAAGAGGAAGGGGAGACGGATTCACGGTGGGAACTCGTGATGCCTTCTTTCACTGAGGAAAGAACTCGTGACGCCATGATTGTTTAAGGGGAAGAAAATGATGTCGGCTGTTCTACCAAGGATGGTTCTGATTCCCGTAAGGTAAGGAGTCTTGAGAATGCTGAAGAGGCCGATTCGGCCTTGCCGACAAACAGTTCCATGGAAGATCCGTCTGCTGTTCAGAGAGCAGTAGCAAGACTGGTTTGATAATCTTTTTGTGAGTGATAGATAAAAAAAATTAGACGGTAGGTGAAGGGCATTTTTGTCTTTTTATATAGGTACTAATATATGAAATTTTCCAAAAGAAAAATTAAGAAAACTGATAAATGTTGAGAATATATCGTTGGTATATCAGGGTTAGATTATAAAATTTTGGGTATTCAAAAAAAATCATTTTGTATTATGAACATTTCTTTTATAAGAAATTAGATAAATATTGAAAATATATCTAGCATTGCTATAAGATAAATATGGTTTGTATATTAGGGTTAGATATAACAATCTTGGGTATTCAAAAGCAAAGTATTGTAAACATTTCTTTCATGAATTTATCTTTAGTTCTTTAGCCATATATTGCAATTATATCAACACCATTTCTAAACATCACAATTGTTGCTCATTATAACAAAAGAAACCCCACACAACATTCCTTACCTTTACAATTCAAAAGTAAGATAGTAATTGAAGCATCCATTAAATTGGAAAAAAAAAAGAGCTTTCTCTTCATGCCTTCTCTACCATTTCAATCCATGTTCTTGTTCTCAATTAGCTTGTCTGTTGCCTTCATGTTGATTTTAATTAGAGCAAGAGATTGAAATAGGTTTCAACCATGTTAAAGGCAGAATGCTTTAGGACTCCAGCTAAATTAGATCTGATATTTGATTTTGGTTGGAGACCTTTCATGGAAAAGTTGATTTGACATGTCCATTCAATCCCAACAATATTGGAGTATGATAAACCATCTTTCCAAGTTGTATACACCCAGCACCATTTAGGCAAATTATGTCTATTAGTTGATTAAGAACAACAGACAATCACACTGAAAGTCAAGTCAGTATAAGATTCAAAATTTCATCACATATCAGTGGGATTTTTAGGGGTTTGACCTATTTCAGATGAGCCGGCATCATTTATTGCTCATCTTAAACAAAGGACAATTCTTATTCCTGTTGCCTTCCACGTTCCTCAGTATATTCACTAGGACTGCATTTGGGTTGCAGAAGCAAAATTCACTAGGGCTACCCATCCAAAGTAAGATTTGAATAAAACCCAATACTTCTATATCTAGGGCTGTTCCAGACAGCCCCTTATACATAATAATATATGGTCATTATTTTAATCCCCAATCCATATATTTTATTTCATATTCTTGTTAAAAAATAAGAACCCCAAAATGATTTATCCTTCCATTCATGATAAAAAAAAAAAGACAACTTATGGACCATCTGAAACACGTCTAAATATGTACTAAACGGGCATTTTAGTTATCATGAACCATTAGAAATACGGCTAAATTTATTTATATATGTATTACTTCTTATTAAATCAAACCTATTATTATTTTTTTAAAGTTACGACTTAGATATAAGCTTCAATGATTCTAATAATACACAAATTCAAAAAGCAATCCTCTAGGGCCAAAAAATCCAGTTGGGGCAATTTCTCGATGATGGGCCATTCTATTAAGCTTATGATGCATGCCATGTCGTCACTTCCTTTAATGTCAAACTCGCATTTTCTTCACATCTTTCTCTTATTCACGAGTACAAAAGTCAGTTAAAAAATCAAACTACTCAACAGTGTATCTATGGCCAAAGTTTTAAAGGCTTAGCGTAGATTGGTGCATCGGCCCTCTTGACCCTAATAACTATGGTAGTGCTGTAGAGCTGTTTTATTGGCATGCAATTATTAAGTATATACATAGGCATTTTTTACTTTATCAAATCAAAATTCTCTTTGGATTCAAGTACATTTGGTTTGTATTCTTCTTTATTTTGGTTTACATGAAAATCACTTTTTGGATGCTTCCTGTTTAAAGAGATATTTTTTTGGATATCTTATGTGATGCCTTAAATATCATTTGGATGCTTCCTGTTTAAAGAGATATTTTGTTTGGATATCTTATGTAATGCCTAATGGCGTATCTTAATATTTATGTGTATTAAATAGCAATAAACAATTGTAACATTGTATTATATGTTCAAATCATTTTTTTTTTTCCATTTCCAATGCTTACATTAAATGCAGCACAACACTGCAATACAAATGCCTGAAACCCCCACAGCGGTCATAATTCGTTCTTTTTTTTTTTTTGGGCAGAGCACAATAGATCAGCAATTAGCACACTAATAACTCTTCAAAGTCGATAAAAATCGTTAGCGGGATTCGCATCTCCACTGGTCCAGCTAACGTACCAACTAAACCATTACTCGGTGCCTTCTAAATAGTTCACACAAAATTCATTCTGATTACACATAGTATGTGTCTAGTTTCGTTTACGTTTTTTCATTCAATTTTTGTATTTTATTTGTTTTTAAAATGGAGATAAATAATAATTATAATCGTTTATGACAACTAGACATCATATCAGCGTAATACTGAAAAAACGTCTAATCATTTGTGGGGTTAACCTTGGCTGTTGGGGCTCAACAACATAGGCTGTTGAGACAATTTCTAGGCTGGGCATGTTCTGAGCAGTTCACCTATTCATACCCATGTTTTGGTATTTGATCAAAATAAATTGAGATATAAATTGAGGTCAACAGCGCTGTTGGCCTCCAACAACTAAAGTTTTTCCTTATTTATGGAAGTTTTAAAAAATAACTTCTCCAAATGGTAGATGTGCACAAAAACCAAAGTCCACTTTACCATTTTCAATGCATGTGAAAGAACAAAAAAGGGGAACTGCTGAAGTGGTGTATCTATATGAAAACCAAAACACCCTGATAGTAATAATCTAATTGTACTGACTGACGAGCCAATCAAACTGGTAGATGTCAGTGAGTCAAACAGGACAAGCCATAGTGCTCAACCCTAAGCCCATATCTCAACTCATTGAAGTCTTGATAGGCAAGAAAGATACATAGAAGACGGACCTAATTAACGAGGGTTTATTGATTTCCACTGTTTCAATGCTAATCTAAGCAAAAGTCATATTGAGTGGTGCAACATTGATAGCATGTCTGAGGGGTTCTTTGTGGACTTGGGATTGGCTTTATCATCCCTCCACGTCACTGAAAATGGAAGATTCGAGTAATGAAAGAATTCAAGATGACCCACCACCAAAAATTGCTACTTAAATATTTGAATTCACCTTCGAAGTTTGAAGCAGTCCATAGCCCTTTCGGTGGCATGCCCCCACAATTACCTTTCGTCACATGTAAAACAAAGGTCACCCGTGGCCCATCTCCATTGCAGTGTTTTCAAATGGTTAGTGGCAACTGAAGTTTCAAAGGCGTCTTCAACTCAAAGCCAAATTATTATGATTTCTTAAACCGTTGTTGATTTGGATGGTTGGATTATTTGGCTTAAAAATCATTCAAACAATTGATCTATTTGATTTGAACAATGACCTGAACAGTCAAATTATTGGTCCGATCCAAACAATAATTTTTAATATTTTTATTTTTAAAATTATAATAAACCATCCGTTCGAACTAAATAATTGAACCACTGACCCATAAACCACTTGTCAAAGTGATTAGGAGAAACCACATTTATAGGCCCAGCTGCTTAGGTTTCTTATTAAACAATAGATCAAAAGCCAAGTTTCAGAAGCTTCATTGATTTTAATGATAATTTGTTATACAAGTTAACTGATCAGCATCCATCACCTGAGCTCCCTCTACTAATAATATATAAATTGTTAGCTTTTTTTCAATCTTTTGTTCTGAGAATGGAGATAGCTACAAGTATAGGCATGCTTTGTATTAAAATATTAGAAATTAGAACTTGTGAGAAAAGCTCTGAAGTTTCTCTAATAAGATAGAATAATAGGGTTTTTAAAATGCATTCTACCAAAGTGAGTCTAATCTCCAATTTAAAATGATTTATTCAAGACTAATCTTTGAGTCCAACCTTTCCTCTTTAGATTAAAATAGTCCAATATTTTTCTTTGTACATGATTTTCGTCCGTGGGAATTAGTATAGCAGCCAAAATGGACCACGTGTCAGCTTTTCCATCCCTGGTTTCTCGAAAATAAAGAATACCTATTTCATAAGGGGCTGTTTGATTTTATTGTCGTTTATTTAATAATTATTTTGTATTTTATTAAAAAAGAAAAACTTTTGAAAAATGTTTATTGATGCATTTTAACAATTAATCACCATAGATATAATTAAGGCTTATTTAATAACCAATTCAATTAAATAGCGCAGGAGAAACACCTATTTAACATTGAGCTTATACCATTTTTTAAATAAACAACAATGGAATCAAACACCCCAAAATTGTGTTGTCTGCTTCCATTATCTTTACAGTAGTAATTCTTGGATATAACTATGGTAAGAGATGATCTTGCATTAGGTGAAATTCCCCTCTAATTCCATGAGTTTACAAAATTGGCAATTGCTTTGGGTAGACAGATGGGCACCAAATCAGCTTCAGCTCTTCAAAAGATCAGGAAGAGGTCAATTTTCCGTAACAGAACATTCCTGACAAGCTAGACTAGGCCACACCAAAGGCCTATCCCAATTATTTGGGGGTGGCTAGACTTGATGAATTTATTTCGTCATCCCCTAAATATTTAGACTTTGGCTATTCTGTTCACAGAAATTCTGCTTATGCCAACCCACAATACACTACTCCCGTGAATTGGGAACATCTCCCCTGCACAATATTAAGCAGACGATGAGATGTTTTTCATGTATGACTGATAAATTTGGGCAGAGTTCTTGTGGGTAAGAGATCCAGACTCAAATTGATTTCAGATATCCTGCTCACGCCTACCCACAATACACTACCCCTTTGTGAATTGGGAATATCTCCCCCTGCATAATACTATGTAGAGGATGAGATGTTCTTCATGTATGGCTGCAATAATCTTCGGCAGAGTTCTCGTTTTCTTACCAACTGAACCGGTTTTAACTTTCTAACTCAGGTAGGGTTGGATGTAGTCCCAATCTGAACCAATTAAGGATTAACCAGAACAATGAAACAGGGGAGGTCGGTGGGTCGGGCCAGATCAAGCACTTTCACGGAATCACGGTTAGGCATTGATAGTTAGGTGCAGGGGATGTCGGTGCTGCAAATGAAAGCCACCCAACAACTATGATACAACCACTTAACAAGAAGGGGGGATTTGGAGAGATCATCAGTATCCATGTCTGAGAATTTGGAGAGATCAAAGATTCAAATCATTCCATTAACTGTAGAACTACAGAATAAATTTTTATGTTACAATTCAGCAATTATTCTCATGCAATTCGATCCCACCTTCACCCTATTTTTCATCATCATCATCATCATCATCATCATCATCATCATCATCATCTCTATCTCCTAAGTAAGAATTATCCTCCTAAAATTGTTAAAAAGGGAGAAAAACAAAAGAAAGGAATTGATCACACATATTTTCCTGTAAAAACACTGAAATTATGAGATGATCGTCCTTATGTGGGTGTTGTTCATCGGTGAGCTGTGACCAGTGTTTCAATGAATCTCAACCCGTCAAACCTCGGCGCAAATTTGTCCGCCGGAGGCTGTCTCCGTGAAGAGGAATTGTCTCGACCGTTGCTTGATACAGAGTCCTGATAAGAAAAAAAGAAACCGAAGTATAAGAGATTATGTAAGCTTAACTGCTTAAGAGAAGATGATCTGCATTAACTTGAAATTAATGCAAGAACGATAAGTAAACCTTCCCAAATTAAATATAGATAGGGATTCTTCGGAAACAAATTCATTCAGAAAAAGAAAATGAAAAACAAAGCTTGGGAGAAAGAAACAGAAAGATAGTGGATTACTGTGTCTTTTACAGGGGAAAAATAACAGGAAAATCTGAAGAAACATAAGCTCAGAGACTCGGAAGAAAATCTGTACTTCGGGTAAAAAAAAAAATAATGAATTCGCACAAGCAATTAAATGAAAATAGAACCACAAGCAAAAACAAAAGGACTTTCTGGTAAATTCAACAAAGAGCTGCATAATATGATCAGCAGAGGAGAAGATTTTCAAAGGATACTTAATTTACCTCCCGAGAAGGTTGGATCTTCGAATTGGCATAGAAATCAGAGGAGGAAGGAGTGGACGAAGCAGAGATTGCGGTAGCAGAAGCTGCAGCCATGGAAGCCATCAAAACTCCTGATTTCTTCATTGTCGTCGAGGAATCCGAGAGATTCAGCTTTTCTCTGCCTGGGAGAGAAAGTTGGAAACGGCTTCCTCTCCGTAATTTGACGAGTTGAGTTGCGTGGAGTTCGGTGACCTGTGGTAGAATATATATAGTATTCAGAGATTCTTGCTTAATGGGTAGATTCGAATAATTACGCGGCAAATAATCTCTATTTGTATAATTACCGTATTACCCCTCAAGAATTCTTTCTTCTGACTTTCTTCTCGGTTCACAGTTCGGCAACGCTTTCTTCAATTGACCAAACTACCCTTTTCACATCAACAAAGAGCCTCTAAGCGGGGATTGAATCTCTGGAAGCAAAAATGGTACAAATATCCGGAGAGCACGACATCCATCTATATATTGCATGGTTTTCGAACCCTCATTGACCTAATTGATCAGATCGTTTGGCCTGAAAACTGTCTAAGCAATCGATTTCATTTCACACTTGACCCATTCCTTTGCCAAAAAACTATTGATTTGGATGGCAATCTACTGACGCAGGCAATCAAATTATCGACCTATTTGACCCAGACAATGGTTTTTGCTGTTTTTATTTTGATTTATTTTTAAAGTTGTAAGAAATCATTCATTCAGATCAGACAGCTGAACCGCTAACCTGAAAACTGGTGGTCAACTGCATTGATTTTTAAAATGTTAGTACATCGAAAATATCTCCCATATTTATATGTTAAATGTCCTAAGTACCGCTGAACATAGGGTAGAGAAAAATTTGGTGATAGAGAAAGCATGTGATTCAAGGTTGAGTCTCTTGATTTAATGTTGGCAGCAAATTATGCAATGAAACTTCCCTACAGTCGCTGCCAAACTACAAAAGAGGAAGAAGAAGCTGCATTTGTATTCAGTTTGTGCTTTGTGCCAAAAATTGAAAGTCCATGTCTGTTTCATTAATTTTTTGATGTGAAGCTACTCATTTTTTAGCAAACATTTACCTAAGTTGCGTTTGATATTGTAGATGTCATGTAAGAAGCTTCTCTCTGCTTTCCTCGTGTTCCTTTTTCCCAATTTAACAAGGTGGCCGGTTTAACCTCAAAGGCATTGGTTATCACTGAACCAAGATGGGGTCCTTTGACTCCTTTCCTGGTTCAATCAGTCAGTCTAGTTGGGTTTTCAAAACATCGATTCCCGATGTAGAAATAATAATATTTGTATTCTATTCATCAGGGTTCAAAGTATTGATACGATACATTCGATATGGGGAATATTATATTGGTTTTAAAAAAAATAAAAAGTAAAAAAAATAATTTTTTTTTATCAATTGAAACTCTTGCAGATTTCCCAATACAAAGTTCTTTGAATCATTCAATGAGAAGGTTTAATGACATGATTTGAATGGAAAGAATTTAATGAGTATCAATACCTTGAACCTTGTATTCACAAGTTTTGTGCATCGAAGTTATCAATACTTTGAACCTAGTATTCACAAATTTCTCAATGCAAAGTTCCTAGAATCAATCATACGAGAGAGAATGAGAAGATTTAATGACATGATTTAAATGTAAAGAATTTAATGAGAGAGTATCAATCTTGTGTTTACAAATTTATTTCTTGATACACAAATTTGACATCGAGAGTATCAATATTTTGAACCTTGTATTCACAAACTTCTCAATGCAGAGTTCCACAAATCAATCGCATGAGAGAGAATGATAAGAGTTAATGACATGATAAAGGATTTAACTAGAGATAAGATCATGAGAGAGAAAATGGCTTAAATATTTGAATTTAAATTTAAATTTGGATATGATAAGAAATATCGATGGATATGGTGCTCATATTAGGGCCCAATTGCTTTGTAGGAATATGGGTCTGAAATCAGAATGGTTCAATTGTTTTATTGGGTGGAATTGAAATCTGGTTCCCATTCCTAGTTGTTATGACATTCTCCCATTTGAAGGAATGGCTATTTCCTTCCCTTCCCATGGAAATGAGAATCCATTTCAGTCCAGTTCTAATTCAGATTCTGATTTCAGTTTGAACCAGATAGATGGATGGATTGATTCGTATTAAAACAGGGAATTTTTTTTTAATCCGACTTTAATGCCATAAAAACTTATAACCAATCAACCAGTATTATAAATATGATAACCAATCAAGTGGGATCTATCAAAATTCAATAGGGGGTTTTGATTGATCAAAACCCTTCTGGTATCATTTGGCAGCATAGCTTTCCACTTTTCTTTCATGAAAAAAGGAACTCATTGAACCCTAAATTTACTAAAATTAGAGTTAAAAAGGGAGTGTTTGATCAGACCTATGCCCATGCCCTTAATTAATCTTTTCCCAATAGTCTCTAGACATGAACCAAATAACAAAAACATAAGACAAAAGTACACCGGACAGGACCGCTTTTGTCAAGTGGAAGGTCGGCTCACAAGAAACACATCATATCAAATGTAAGCTTATTTGAGCTTCTCTCTCTATAATATGGACTTGTTTGGGGCTTCAACTTTATATGGCATATATAAAGGAAACACATAACAAGTAGCAACCATACTTAAATTGGATCTCTAGGGTGAGAACTGAGAATATGATTTTTCTTTTCCACGTGGTAGATCGCAATTGGTTGCAAACTTGCCACCTGTAAAGAGGGTAAACCCACTTTAAATTGCCACTTCAGCAATCACCTCACAAAATGGCTTGAACCATGAGGGTAGTTTTGTCAATGAAGAACCTCTCGATGATACTCACAAAAGAAGAGTACAGGGGTAAACCAGGGATATTAGATTTTGAGTCGTATGACTATGAATCTCGCCGCGGCACCTCGAGAGTTTGAGATTTTCTTGGGCGACTTTCTACAAGACTGGGAGAGCCTCGTGCTCATAGCCGTAGGCTGATTTTTCTGAGAGTTGGTCAATATTTGTCTGCCACGTGTATGGCAACGATAATCCCACATCATTCAGCCAACCGTCACAGGTTGAGGGTCAGATGTGAGTGGAAGATAATAGGAGAGAGAGGCTCTTCATTTTCGTTCCATAAATGTCCTTTTTCCATCGATTTACGGTTGTATCCTTCTACAGTCAGGTACTCGGGTATTTAGTTTCGTTGCAGTTGGCGCCGATTTTCTCCTATAATTAAATTATTTATCAAATAAATGTTTTTCGAAGGAAATTTATTTTTAATATTTTTACAATAGTAAATTATTTTTCACTATTCAACTTATCTAACATTTAATAGTGCCTAACCGTCAAAAAAACAAAAAAAAAACATTTTTAAGCATACCTTTTTTATTTTTAAAAGAAATATCATATAAAATATTTATTAAAATAAATATCATACAAAACATTTATTAGATAAACTTCAATCAAACCAAACAGCCCCTACGCGAGACCCAAGTTTTCCAATTAGGGAAGTCTATCACACTTGGACGGTTTTGATGGATCGAAAAGGTTGAACATGTCTGCCAGGTGGACAACACAAGAACAGCTAGACATGTAAAGCGATGTAGAGGGGAATTACTAGAATTTAAATTTTAAAGCAATGATTGTAAGGGCAGTACCGTCATTGCGTGCGTCAGTGTTGGTGTGACCCCCCGATATTTCTATTCGTGGGGCCACAGTGATCCGACAGCACTCGTGAATGAATGGCGATGGTGCGGGTAGACTCAACCACTCCGCACTTGACACCTAGCATTCAAACGAGTTCTCAGCCACTCCTTTATCTTTTTTAATTGATGTAGTGTTTGGCTTTGGGCTTTTAGAGAGTGGTGTTTGGGGACGGCGATTGAAGCTGCTGCTCCACCTCTACGGGAAAGCAGAGAGAGCATGATGAGAGGACAACACATACACACACGAGAGGGAAAGCACATTTTGGAAGGCTTTGGCGTATCACGTTATCATTGTCGTGATGCTCTTTAAACAGAAAATGATTTGTTGATATCAGCTTCATGTGATCCCGCCGTGATCACTGTTGCAGTGGAATAAGAATGGTTGGGATTTGTGGATCGGGATTGGTTGGCCAGCTGGCCCCCCAGCTCTCTCATGTCTTCTTCTGGTGACTCGGTTCAATTTCTTTGATCCATAGGACTGTTTGGAGAGACGATTTAGGGTCCCATTAGTTTGTGGGAACAGTGGTTTGGAATCGGAGTCAGAATGAACTATTTGATTTGACAGAATTGAAATTCCATTCCCATCACAGTAGAATGATATTTTTCTATTTGAGGGAATGATCCTTTCTTCTTTTTTTCTTGAGAATGCAAATCCATTCCAAGTAATTCTGATTTTCATTTCATTTCGGTCTGAACCAGCAATAGACCATTCCAATTCCAATTTTGAACGATTCAGATTTCAATTCCAACTGTAAATCAAATGAACCCTTACAAATGAATTAGACAAGGTGTTATTTGTCTCGCAATTAGGATTTGATACATGTACATTTGATCTGGGCCTTTCATTGGGACCGAATCGGCGCTGTACGGTCACAATGCACATGATGCGGCATCGCATTGCATTGGTTTTGTTTGGAGATGTTGGGTGAGGCTTTATTAATTGTCTCCTTGGGTAGGTAGGAAGAGAAATAGAAAGGGGAGATAGGGGGAACCATGCACCGAGATTAGTATCAGTGTTGTCAGATTCAGACTGGACTGAGTGGTCGAACCAATGAACCGATAACCCAGTAAGCATTCTGGGTCCCAGTTTTTAACGGTTTTACACTTTTACTAGCTGGATGATTTAGGTGGCGTTTGTAAAGTGGCTCAGCCACGATATATTTCGTTTTGAAACACGCTTTAAACTATTCTTATGGTTTAGTTAATTAACTAGATCTATCCTTGTTGTTTGAAAATTGGTTGGCATTATCCCTATTGTTTTTTGTTTTTGACAATTGTCTAGTTCTATTCTTACTCTTAACATCTGTTAATATTTCGTCAAAACCCATATACACATGACACCACCTGATGCTTAAAATTTTTAAAACCCAATTTTACCCTCGTCCCCTTCCTCTCGACCCGACACCCCCTTCCTCCTCCAACCTCTCTCTCTTCTCTTTATCTTCCTCCGACCGTCTCTGTTTCTATCAACTACCGCACTGTACCCGAAGGTTGAGGACAATGACAACAATAAACCCAAATCTTCCCCCCAACCCTCGTATGCCTGATTTATAGTAGGGGTCGTCCATGGGTTTATGAATCGTTAATGAGCTTCAACCATGTTATAGTGATGTCATCATCTATCTGCAACATCACCGGCTCTTGTTTTAGCATCTTTCTTCAAATTCATCCACAGACGTAGAGGCCTCATCCCCTGTTATGATCAAAGTTAAAGGAGATGAAACAAATTGGCAGGGGAGAAAGAACGAAGGGGAAGAAGGAGGGGAGAGAGAGAGAGAGAGAGAGAGAGAGAAGGGCGGAGGTGGAGGGTCCCCTGCTAATGGCGGTGATGAAACAGGGGAGAGAGAACAAGGGGAAGAAGAAGAAGGAGAAGGAGAGAGAGAAAGAGAGGGCCTAGACCAGCATCTCCTGAGATATGAGAGATACTCAATTCTAAGATCTAGTTTGTTTTTCTCCTCATTTTCAGTTTTCAGGTAATAGCAGCAGTCGACGTCTAAAGCAAGGGTGTTGGGCTTGTCGGTTGCATCTCAATCTCCGAAGCATCGACAAAAGCAAGGGGGTTGGGCTCTCCGGCTGCATCCTCAATCTCTAGTCCATCAGTTTACAAAACAACTCCCCCAATCGCTAGTTGCATCCTCAATCTCTGGTCCACCTCTTGTTCTACCTTCATCACAAATAGACTTGTTCATGGGTCGGGCTCGGGTCGCGCTTTCACTCTGTATTAACAAATTTTTCTAAGGCCCGAACCCAAGCCTGACCTGACCATCGAGCCTATAACTTGGGCCTGAGCCCGGCCCTCATAAAAAGCCTGAAGCCCGGGCTTGGGCCTGAGCCCGAAATTTATCCCATGCTGTTACTACTGCTGAAGCGACTGAATAGAGAGAGAGAGAAGTTATAAAGAAAAAAAATAAAAAATGTATATATTAAATTATAAATATATGTATATATATACTTCAATAAATATTATATTATTTATATATTTTATATAATATATAAAATACATAATATGTATTTTATAAAATATATAATGCTGATTCAGGTCGGGCCGGGCTTTTTTGACAAATCCCGAACCCAGCCCGAAACACAGTCAGGCTTACTGTATTAGGCCCGAGGTCAGGTCCGCGGGCCTAATTACATGACCAAGCCCGATCGGGGTGTGGGTCGGGCCATCGATTTACCTGGCCCATGAACAGGTCTAATCACAAACCACATCAGATCAATTGGTGTTGCATAAATCCCCCACCTTGCTTCACCCTAATTCACACTCCAAGAATCGGAATGTCTTATTTGGATCCTCCCCTCCCATCTCAATTGCACCTAGATCTAGGGAAGCTAAAAGAAACTGACAAATCATGGATGAGTTCTCTAGTATTTTGATGAGAGATTTTGGGTTCAGACCGCAAGGCAAATCGGCTCCAATGGTGGCTAGACCTGTTCATGGGCCAGGTTGGGTCGGGCTTGGGCTGGGCTTTTGCTCTTTATTAACAAAATTTTTTCAAGCCCGAGCCCAAGCCTGGCTCTCATAAAAAGCCCAAAGCCCAGGCCCGACCTGGGATTCTAAGTGTCGGTGACCTCTAAGATTGAGAGAATGGTGCCTGAGTTGAGTTTGTCAATTCTTGGGAGTTTGAGAGTGAGAATGGAAACTAAAAAGGTGAGAAGATAGAAGATGAAAACAGTGCCGACCAGAGAGAGAGAGAGAAAGAGAGAGAGCTCACCGCCAGAGTTCTGGTGGCGCTAGTCATCGGTGCCTAAGTTTGCAGAGTGAAAATGGTGCGCTTGGGTTCGCTAGTTCTAAGAGTCTGAGAGTGAGAAATTGAGAATGAGAAGAAAAGCGAGAACTGAGAAGATAAAAGATGAAAATGGTGCCGGTTGGAGAGAGAGAGAGAGAGAGAGAGCTCATCGCTAGAGAGAGACGACCTAGTTCTGGTGGCGCCGACCACCGGTGCCTGAGTTCATTGGTGTAGCTGGGTTCGCTGATTCTGAGAGTGTGAAAGTGAGAAATGAGAATGAAAAGAAAAGTTTTAAGAATTTAGGGTTAGGGTTAGGCGGTTTAGGAATTTAGGGTTTAACTTATACAAAAGTCAGGTTGGGCCGATCTTTTTTAACAAATCCCGAGCCCAACTCGTAAAATAGTTGGGCTCGAGCTTTTAGGCCCGAGGTCAAGCCCACGGGCTAAAACATATGTTCAAGCCCATCCGGGAGCTGGCTGGCCCGTCGGGCTACCCGGCCCATGAACAGGTCTAATGGCAACATCCAAGGGAACTGGTAATCTTGGTAGTGGTGGAACCCAAAATTTTGGTAGTGGTAGAGATCATCGGCAGGTATGCTTCCAAAGACCGGCTATAATTGATGTTGTAGTGTTTCCTTCGAGCAAAGATCGGTGGCAACTACAACAAGCAAAGATCGGTGGCCACTCATCCAAGCTAAGTGAACCCACACATATGGGTTAAAACGAGGGATAAAAAGGTAATTTTATCGATCAGTTGAATGTTTGAGTTAAAGGGTAAAACATACATTTT
Organism: Nelumbo nucifera; assembly: GCF_000365185.1. The sequence goes on along the minus strand of NW_010729246.1, from coordinate 374,730 downwards.
AGACTTTTCGTTCATGTTTAATGACACTGGTAAGACTTAGACAATTGTCAGAAACAGTAGGGGCAGCATTAGTCAACTTTCAAACAATAAGAGTACATTTAGTCAATTATCTAAACCATAAGGATAGTTTAAGAAATTTACCCTTTCAGTATTTGGTTGCACCGTGGTGTGGGCCAAGCTACACTATATTGTAGAACAGTCCAAACCATATCTTAAAATCTTGTCCATAGTTAAATCCGGTGGACCTTTTCATAACACAGTTGCCAATTCCAAAATCGATGATTCCCTACTTCACAACTACATTTTATTATCCAAACTTAATATTTCCAAAACCAATGATTCCAAAATTATGGACTTTTCCTTTTTAATAATTTCTATAAAATTATTTGATTTTGTAAAAAATATTACTCTTGGCAATTTACTAATTTTAATATATTTTTATTATTTTTTTATAATATTTTATTAAGTTTTTATGTTTTATAATAAATGGTTTTCACTAATTATCTTAATTATTCATATTATATATAAATGCCTTAATTTGTATTTTCATGGTTAAATTATATTATTTTATTTATAACGTATATTACTTAAAAAAAAGAATATCGTTTATTCTTGATTAACAAAGATCATTTCACACATTGTTGTTGGGTGCATGGAATCAAAACATTGAGTGTGGTGTGGTTCAACTCACCCATTTTTGTCCACATTGAAAAACAACTATCTTGTTGTTACTTGTGGTGTGGTGTCGACATATCCATGCCATAGGTATCGTGTGGATGATAGCACATCATCCAATTTCTCATCCACACTATAGAACACCCCGTTAACCACTTAAACCCATAAAACCGTAATTTGGTTGAACTATTTGACCTAGTTTTAATAGCATTGGCCAGTATTGAGTATTTACTCTCTATGATGGGTTAGTTTGAATAATCTTTTCTTTCTTCTTGTTTTTTATGTTAGTACTATTCAGTTGAACTGAGAAAAGAGAAAGAAAAGAGAGAAGAAGAAGAAGAAGAATAGTGTCGAACTGAGAAGACCAAGAGTCTAACCCAATCGACCATATATTTAAATTTAACAAATAAGTATACAAAGACAGAAATGCCCCTACATATGTAGGAGGCATATAACTAACACGTTACTTAGATGGAGAAGACTAACATACCCCTCTTTAGTCGAATCTAACACTCCCCCTCAAGCTAGAGAGTATATATCATATAGTCCCAGCTTGTTACATATATAGCTCACTCTTGCTGAACCCAACCCTTTTTTTAACAGATTTGCCTATTGATCACCTGTTCTCACATGCTTAGTGCTTATCTCACCATGGATGACCTTTTCCCTAACAAAATGACAATCTACCTCTATGTGTTTAGTTTTCTCGTGAAAAACTGGGTTGGATGAGATGTGAATTACAACTTGGTTGTCATAGTATAGATTCATGGATTTGCTTATTGAGAACCCGATTTCCTACATAGATTCTTCAACCATACTAGTTCATATGTAGTGTGTGCCATGGCCCTGTATTCTGCTTTTGAATTACTCATTGCTACAACAATCTGCTTCTTGCTCTTTCATGTCACTAGATTTCCTCTAAGAAAGGTGCAATAACTTGTAGTGGTTCTTCTGTCTGATACAGAGCCAGCCCAGTCTGCGTCGGTGTATCTAACTATTTCAATATCACCTTCTGGCTTGTACAGTAACCAATGACCTTGAGCCCCCTTCAAATACCACACAATCCTAAGAACTGCATACCAGTGAGATATCAGGCGTAGTGATAGTTAGATAATCCAGTTTTCCCACTAGCCTTCTATACCTTCTAGGATTATCAAACAATTCACATGTGCCACTTCCCAACTTCACATTCAATTCCATGGGAGTTTTAGCTGGTTTAACACCTAGTAACCTTGTTTCTTCCAACATGTCAAGAACATATTTCCATTGACAGAGGTTTATAACTTGCTTTGATCTAGCAACTTCTATATTCAGGAATTACTTCAACTTCCCAAGATCTTTTGTTTGAAAGTGATCTTGTAGGAATGTCTTCAATCTATCAATCCCAACTCTATCACTACCAATTATGACTATGCCATCCACATACACTACTAGCAAGATCTTCCTGGCCACAGAGTCATAGCTAAATACTGAATGGTCAACTTGACATTCTCTCATTCCAAACTCCACCACTTCACTAAATTTTCCAAACCAAACATGGGGAGACTGTTTGAGCCCATAGATTGCCTTCTTGAGCTTACACACCTCACCATGGAGAAAGGCATTTTTAATATCAAGCTGAAATAGAGGCCAATCATGCATGACAACTAAGGAAATCAACACACGTACTAAACCAATCTTTGCAACTAGAGAAAATGATTCTACACAGTCTACACCATAAAGTTGAGAGTACCCTTTTGCAACTAAACGGGCTTTCAAGAGTTCCACTCTCCCATCTAGTAGATATTTAACAGTATACACCCATTTACAACCAATAACATGCTTATCTAGGGGAAGATTGGTGAGTTCCCATGTATGATTGTGATGAAGAGCATAGAGTTCATCTTTCATAGCTTTTCACCACCCTGGCGAGGTAAGAGGCTCCTGAACATCCTTAGGTGTGGATATAGAGGACAACAAGGTAATAAACTCACGATGGAAAGCGAAAAGGTGAGATATAGAAACATAATTGGATATGAGGTGTAGCATGCAACTACATTTACCTTTTCGCAATGCAATAGGAAGGTCAAGATCTGAAGGCAATTCAGTTATGGAAAGAGTTGTATCAGCCGCCGAAGTAGAAGGTGGTGAAGGTGCTGGCCTCTGTCGATGAGTATACACTTGACGGATTGGTGGTCTTTTAGTACGCTCCTGCATTGGGGAAGGTGGAGACTTAGGCATAATGGGAACCACTGGAATGGAACTATCAACTAGAAGAGGAAGAGAAACCTCTGTAGGAGAAGGAGGGATATCAGAACTAGAGAAGTATGGCACTGATTCGAAAAATGTAACATCATGACAAATTAAGGATTTCCGAGTAATAGGATTATAGAATTTATACTATTTCTGGGTCCTAGAGTATCCAAAGAAGATACATTTAATGGAGCGAGCATTCAACTTGTCAAGCCTAGGACCAAGATTCTAAACAAAGCACACACACTCAAAGATCCTGAGAATCAGGGGATATGGAGACAAAGTGGGAAATAAGATAGAGATCGGAGAACGACCATCAAGAATGAATGAGGGCATGCGATTAATGAGAAAACAAGCAATAAGGACTGCATCACTTCAGAAATGTTTAGGAACATTCATATGATGAAGAAGAAACCGAGCTGTTTTAAGTAGATATCGGTTCTTCCTTTCAGTCACCCCATTTTGTTGAGGGGTGTGGGCACAAGATGTTTGATGAATAATACCATGTTGTTCCATGTATTGCTGAAATGAAGAAAGAAAATACTCTCTGCCATTGTTGAAACAAAGAATTTTAAGTGAAACACCAAACTGTGTGTACACTTCAGTATGAAACTTTTGGAAAATGGAAAATAATTCACTTCTTTTTTTTTATTAAATAAAGCCATGTCATTCTTGAACAATCATCAACAAAGATAACAAAATATTTGTAATCATTACAAGACAGTTCTGATTGAACCCCAAATATCTGAATGAACTAAATCAAAAGGACTCAACATACGACTATCAACTCTAGGACTGAAGGAAGCCCGATGGTGTTTCCCATACTGACATGACTCACACTACAAAGACGAAAGACAACTCAATGACAGAACAAGAAGCTTGAGAGCTTTAAGAGATGAATGGCCGAGTCTACAATGTCACTGAAGAGGAGTCAAAAAGGTTTGAAGTGCAATTGTAGAGCCACCACCGTCAAGATAATACAATCCGCCAACTTCATGTTCTCCACCAATCTTTTTCCCCGTCATTAGATCCTAAAAAACACAAGAAGAATGGTATAATGTGATAGAACAATTGAGGGATTTGGTTAATTTACTAATAGACATAAGATTAAAAGGAAACTTGGGAACGTATAAAACAGAAGATAAAAAAGAGATGTTGTGTTAACATTACTAACACCATAAATGGGGGAAGTAGATCCATTGGCAATGATAGCATTATTTGATATAGATGTTGGAGAAAGGGAGGAAAACACACCTAGAGTCCCGGTTATGTGATCAGAGGCTCCAGAGTCAATTATCTAGGGTGAAGGTTTGGATACTAGGAAAGTTATACCTGAATGAGCAAGGGTGGCATATTCTGATGTGAAGTGGCCTAAAGAAATCTCTCATACTCCTCTCTTGGAATACTCATCATTTTCTTCTCAGAAGTAGTTGCGATTATAGAAGATGATGGATCAACTGGTTGAGTATCACTGACTTCACTACCACCAACAACTACATGATTAGCCCATGTGGATGGTGGGCCATGCAAATCATAACAAAAGTTAATTGTGTGTCCTCTCCCACAATGTCTGCATTTCGTAGTAGTGCTCTGATACCATGTTAGTACTATTCAGTCGAACTGAGAAAAAAGAGAAAAAAGAGAAGAAGGGAGAGAAGAAGAATAGTGTTGAATTGAGAAGACCAAGAGTCTAACCCAGTCGACCATATATTTAAATTTGACAAATAAGTATACAAAGACAGAAATGCCCTTGCATATGTAAGAGGTACATAACTAATGCATTATTTAAATAAAAAAGACTAAAATACCCCTCTTTAGTCGACTCTAACAAGTGCAAATAGGGTTTTTGTTTTCCTTTTTGCTCCATAATAGTTAAAATCTTGAAAAATGAGTAATGAAAAGCCATATCATTAACCAAAAGTCCAAAACCATTATTTATATCAATACAGCATCTACCCCCATCACGTTTCAAAATGTTTCTACTCTTTGGACCAAGTAATGAGCATTCCCTGTGGCTCAATCTATTAAAATATATAATGTTGGATATTAAAATGTAGATTTTGACTAATGCAATGCACGGACTCGTGTTAAAAAAGATGTCACATATTGGGATAAGATTTTAGGGGGCGCTTAACAATATAGTTGGTTTTGTTTTGAAAACAAAAACAATTACATCAACAAAATTAAAACAAAACCGATCATATTATGGAGGAGTTATGATTTCATCCCCACAAAATTGGTGTACACACACCGTCCTCAGAATTAGAGGTGACCAAGAGCCGAGATGGGGTAAGTGTTACACCGGATACATTTACTGAATAAATTTATTTACACGGATAAATGAGAAATTTATAAACGAATGGGGCCTAAATATGACAGTATGGGATCAAAGTTTCGTAACTGTGGGCTTTTGCACGTGCACCTTATTCTGTCCCCACACCTAGATCCCCGTAAAGTGTAATATGTAATATTAACACAAAAAAAATAAAAATGATTTACTACATAATAAATCATTTTTGATTGTTAGTTGATGGCTCATTCTTGCTTGTCGCTTCTCTGTTTTTCATTCTCTAATTGTTTTTCTTTACTCCCAATGGGTCTTATCCAATGCCGTCCAATGCCGTAAGACAGCATATATGTTACGACATGCTCAGCCATGTCGTGCACGCATGTAGGTTTCATTGTTAAATTCAAGGTTTTTAAAATCGATTCCGATAACGAATCGGTCAGGAGTTCGGTTTTCGGGTTGAATGGTTTGACCGTTTGGATTAAATGGATGGTCTGTTTTGAAAAATTAAAAAAAAAATAAAAAATCAGTCAAACCATTGAATGGTTCAAACAGTTCGACTGATCGGATCAGCGGATTACTGATCAAATCAACGGTTTTGGGGTAAAATAGACCTGACCGGTTCCTGGTTTTCTGGTCTGGTCCGATTTTGAAAACTATGGTTAAATTGCTGAAACCTTTTCTCAAGTTTGTGGTTGTTATTGAAAACTATCCTAAAGTTTGATAGTTGTAATTATCTCCCTTGAAATTTCTGATATAGTTATAATTTGTAAGTAGATCCCTATGTTAAAATCCTCTAGTAAGAGGTATAAAGTGTTCAAAATACCCATGCAGTTACTACCGAGGCTGATTTGTAAAGAAAAAAACAATATAAACTTTATGAATGACAAAAAAAGAGTTAAAATTTGTTGTTTTACCTTCGAACAATTGATATGAATGGTAAATTTAAAAAATAAATCAATTTTGAAAAAGAGATTGGAGAGACTTGGGATAGTGATTGATATGAAAAAAATGGAAAATAAATATTTTGATCAAAAGTAACTACATGGGTATTTTGGACATTTTTGTGTCTCTTATTAGAGGATTCTATCTAAGGAAATTTATTTGCAACTGTGTAAAAAAATTCGAAGAAAGTGATTTCAATTACTAAACTTGAAGAGATTCAACAATTTACCCTTTATATTAATAACGTGCTTAAAAATAGGGATGCAACATGATTGACCTGAGTTATCATTTCCATTCAAAATTTGACCAAACCCAAATAGGGGTGCGACTTGTTTGACCATTTATAATTACCCGTAGGGCTGTTCATTCGGTTGGTTTGGTTTGGTCAGAAATAGAACCTAACTGACAATTAAGTTAGGCAATTTTAATGAACTGAACTGAAAAATCGGTTCGGTTTGCTTTCAAATCGGTTAATTTGGTTAGTTAAAACATAAATATATGTTTAGTTTATATTAATAGTCATTATTAAAATATATTAATATTTATAATTAAAATACATATTATATATTATTATTAATATAAATAGTAATATTCGTATATGTTAATGCAAATATTAATATTTATAATTAAACAATAAATATATGTATTTATTTTGATTAATTCAATTTTTTAATCGGTTGGATTGATTTCTTCTTTCAAATCTAATTGAAAACCAAAAACCAGTATTTCTAAAATCATCAAACGGAATTGAACAAAAAACCAAAAACAACCAAACGAATTGGCTTATTCAATTCAATTTTTGGTTTGATAACCAAATTTGAACACCCCTAACAGGCCCATTTAAATTTTGATAAAACGCAACACAAGTCCTCCCAAGTTGTAAAACTTGACCATTTATTATTACAAGCTTTAACTTTTGCATATTATGAGTATCAATATTTTGAATTTTGGCTCGCTCTAATACATATTGAGTAGACTTGTTCATGGACCGGGTAGTCTGATGGCTCAGACCGGCCTGATTCATTATTTTTTGGGTTTGGACAAAATTTCAGGCTCGTGAGCCCGGGCTCGGGCTTTAAATACCAGGCCCAATCATCTTTCGGGTTGGGCTCATGCTTTCTCAAATAAGCCCTATTTGGGCCCGAGCCCAGTCCGATACTTACATATAATAAAAAAGTACTTATGTTATAATATTTGTTTCTTAAATTATTAATAAATATTAATTTACTATTAAGAAATACAAATTAGTTTATTAATTTATTAAATTAATATAATATTAATTTATAAAAGTACACTGAAAATAAGACATTTTGTATACAGATCGGGCTCAGGCTTCAGGCTTTATATAAAGATCGGGCTTGAGCTCAAAATCTAGGCCCGATGGTCAGACTGGGCTCGGGCTCAAGCCTGCACATTTTCTATTGATAAAGAGACAAAACCCAGCCCAACTCATGAACAGGTCTAATGTTGAGTGAAGTTGATATTGGATATCAAGAGTTAAAAAGGTGTTAATTTTATTTTCTTTTTATTCTCTTATTCTTCTTTTGTGTTTTTAAATTCTAATTTTCGCAAAATTTAAAGTGCCCCATCTTGATAAAAATACTTACCAAGGAGGCCACTTTCTCCGGTGGCGTTCAATTTGAATTTTCTGTAAGTGGTGGAATCAATTTCTTTCGTTTTGACTGGTGTTTATTGGGTGCTTCATTCTTTTGTGGAGAGATGATGATGCCAAGTTCTTTGTTCTGGAGCATAACGATCTAGAAGATTTTTACTATATTAGTTTGTTTGTGTATGTCATGCATACCCAAAGCATTTGGTCCCTTTTCTGGATAGAATTGGTCTCATCACTAACTTTTATTATTCCTCTAAAGAATCACATTTCAATTTAGAGTTTGACTTAAGTGCACCTCTGATGGTCCTCAATTAATTTATGAATTAAGGCTCCGTTTGGTACGTAGAATAAGGGTTTAGAATTGGAATTGAAATGAGTTATTTCAATTTCAACTATTTGATTGGGCAGAATCAGAATTTCATTCCCATTTCTGTTAGAATAACATTTCTCCATTTGAGGAAATGGTCATTCTCTATCCCTTCTTTGGGAATGAAGTCTCATTCCTTCTAATTTCAATTCTCATTCTCATTTCTGTTTGAACTAAACAGACTATAGAAACAGATCATTCTAATTCTGATTCTGAAAGATTTCGATTCCACTTCCAATTTCAGTTGTAAACCAAATGGACCCTTAAATCAATTAAAACTTCAGCTGCACATTTGGGCTTGACCAAGGGACAGGCCCTGGACTAATAATGAAAACTGATGTTTGAAGAGATTGATGTTTACTCTCACAGCAAAGTTGAAAGCAATGTCTTCTACACTCATAAAGTAAGATAGGAATTTCTTATCATCAAACAATGCTGGCTTTTGTTGTGGGGCAATAGTTCTTTAGTTGGGAATTAGTGGTGGGTTTGGATGTTTTCCGATAAAGCTGTGGTAACTGAGGAAAGCAGGTCTACATATTGTTCTTAATTTTTATAAGAATTATTACTAGAAAATCATATCTAAAATATCTTGCATTTTTAATGCAAAAATGGTACATTTCACTTTTCAAAAAACTTCACCAACCTCAACCTCTGCTTTTCTTGAAAACCATTTTCTACCATCACATCTTCTTAAAACTGCATTCCATAAACAGGATTATTTGAATACAGAAATGCCCTAAACCCATTTGATAAACAGACTTTAATATAATTGGTTGAGATTTGAATTCAACGTGCGACCAATATTAATGAATGCACTGTGGCTGAACTCATAAAATAATCTTCGGTTTGATTTGTAATTTGGAAAGTGAATTTATGAAAGAAGCTAGTGCTCTAACTTTTCATTAAAACCCTAATTTATCTTAAGAGAAGGGCTGAAACACTGAATAAAAATTATTGAACCAACTTGAACTATCAACCCTTGTTTGTAGGACCCATTTTAGGTCTCTAATCCAGAACTGACCAGTCATCAAGTTGGAAATTTTTAAAAGTGATCTACCCTGAACTGCAAGCCAGTTTGCACGAATTGCTATTGTTCCATGACAATACAAAATGTACTTTGTCTTAGGAGACGGGCTTGAATTTTTCCTTCATTTCTATTAATTATCAGAAAGTAGATTCCGATTCTCCTGGTGGATGAACTAAACTCATGGAATCAGTTTTTGTTTTTTGCTTTTTGTTTTCCTTCTTCTTTTGACTAGAGTTTGCCGGATATCTTCAATGATGATGCTAAATCCCAAATTCCTTGTTTGGGGGATATGGCAATGTTTGCATTCTGTTCCCGCTCAAGGGGAGTACTGCTATTAGCACATATTCCTTTTGTAGCTCAGAAAGCCAAGTATTTGAACTCTTTTTTAGTCTGATGGTATTCTCCAACCTTATGTAAATTCTATGCTTATTTATAGTTAATGAAATAATATTCTTTGAATTAAAAATTTCAGTACTTAATCTTTATTGTTGATTTGTTGTCGTTAATGGGGGAAAAGGAAATTACTTCAAAGACCAATACTAGTTAGTTTAGGGTTATGGTTCCATAGAGAGAACAGACGTGGCAATAGAGGGTGATCATGGGCTGGGTCGAGTTTTGGGCTTACATCATTAAATTCATTATATTCAATGCATCTAATGATATATATTAAATAAAATTTATTTGTGATTTTGAATGTAACAATTTTAGATGATGATGATAGTAATAATATATCCAAATTATTATATTTCTATTTATATAAAAATAATTCTTATTTATCACACTTACTTTGTTAATTATGATGAATATATAATATTAGAGGTGTGTCTAAATATCTACAGTTTTTTTATGTTTTATATTTTAATTTTTTTATTTTTATTATTTAATTATGATGACACTTATGACACAAAGGTTGAACTGTTGACCTACCACCAAAAAGGAAAATGATTTCATTTTTGGGTTAGATTTAAATTTTATATTTCATTATCATCCTCAACAAAAAAAAAAATCTTGTTTATCACACTTGGTTTTCTTTAATATGATTGATGCAAAATATTAGAGATGTGCCCTAATTTTTATATTTTTTTGTGTTTATTTCTATTTTAAAATTTTTATTATTTAACTATAAGATACCCAGATGGTTGAATTGTTTACTTGCCACAGTGCCACCTAGACAAAAGAATGGATTTGTTTAGGTTGGTTTTAACAAACAAGGATTCTATATGATTAAAATTATTGAATATAGATCTAATTAGTGATAAAAGAACACTTTAAATATATGATTTAATGAGAGGAAATGAGAATAAATACCTTAAATATAAGACTTAATAAGAAGAAAATGAATGAAGTGAAAAGTAATACTTCAAAATACCTTTTTATCCTCACAATTAGAGAGGGATCTAAAATAAAAAATAGGGGCATTTTAATCAAAAGAAAACTTTCACAAGCTTATCGTGAGTTGGACGGATTGGGCTAGAAATGACCACCTGGTGGAAGGACCATGAACTGATGCCCTCAGATGATCTGGTCCAACTGGCATCCATTTACAAATTAACCAGACCCAATCCAACGAAGATCATAGAAACCAAGTCCAAACTGGTCCAATTGAAATGCAAATGGACCATATGGGGTCCAATCAGATCCAAATTGAACTAAGCATAAAAAATTATATTAAAGCCCAAAAATATTAAAAAACCTACAGAAATTTGGCTTTGACCTCTGGTAAGGATAAATCCTCCAAGAGCCATGAAAAATTGACATAAAACATTGCAACAAAAAAAGAAGTCATTAGGCTATGTTTGGAAGGAGTACAAATACAAATACAAATTTGTAGAGTACAAAACCTTGTATTATGTATTATTTTGTATGTATTTGCATTGTTCATATTTGTATTTGTATTCCTTCCAAATTGAGCATTAACAACAAATATACAAGAGTCAAATAACTAAGGGTCCGTTTGGTTCGCAGTCGGAGTCGGAATCGAAATCGGAATCGGAATCGGAATCGGAATCGAAATACTCCGGAATTGAAATCAAAATGGTCCACTCCCATAGTCTATTTGGTTCAGACAAGAATGAGAATGAGAATTGAAATCAACTAGAATGGGATTTCATTTCCAAGGGAGGCCTAAGGAATGGCCATTCCCTTAAACAGGAGAATGCAATTCCAACAGGAATGAGAATAGGATTTCAATTCCATCCAACCAAATAGTTGGAATCGGAATGATCCGGTTCCAGACCCCCTATTCCCACAAACCAAAAAAGGCCTAAAAATGCTATGGGATCCTTTCATATGAGGACACACCTTTTGCAACAACCTTTCATCCAAGACCTTTTGCAAATAACTAAAAAAACATAGAAAGGGCAAAGGCAGCAACCAAACCCGCAAGGCTATATAAAAAGAAAATGAACAAGCAAACTAGATACGATTCTTGCTGAAATTGCAAGTTAATCGAAACTTGATGAGAGGCTCCATCTCCCCTGCAAGTAGTCCTCCAACCCAAACCTGGTCCATTGACATTCTTATAATCTTGTCTTTTATTAATAGATCGGATATTGATTCGATTTGATCCAATCCAATATATTAGACAACGTCCAATTCAATCCAACAAATACTTTGGATCATTAGGTTTGGACTGATGCCTGATACGTTTAAATTGATTTTGATTTAGATGGATCCAATTTAAAACTGGTCAATTGACACCCTAATCGTAATTACCAACCAAAAAAGGATATAACAATTGGATGGTCTTTCATCGTTAAGAATTGGCAAAGCTTGGATATAACCACCCATTTCCCATCATCTGTTGAAATGCAATATTACAGGGGAGCCCTTGGCTCCACCATTGTGGTTCTGATGATGAGATGAACAGAGATAGGATAAGTACCAGGAACGCTTGGAGCCCTTGACGATATTGGTGTGGTGATGGTCTGATGGTGGTTGGCTTTGTTTAGGGGTGATCATGAAAAACCAAAAAGTCGAACCAATTGGTGAAACCAAACTGAGATTCTGGTTATTCAAATTGATCAATTCGGTATTTTTGAAAAATTAAAGGTCGGTTCAATTAATCAATATAAAAAATTGGTGGTTAATTGAACCGACCGACACGTGTATATGCACACGCACGTGCGCACACACACATAATATATATATATGATATATATATATATATATATATATATATCATATATTACATAAATAAAAACCAAAAAATTGACAAACCAAACCGGTTAATGAAACCAATCAACTGGTTAGCCAATCGGCTTCAATTTAGTTTCAGTTACCGATTTTCCAAAAACTAGTTCAGTTTGAAAAATAGGCCTATATTTTGGTCTCCTAGCTTTATTTAAATAGTTTTAGAATTGGTTGGTTGATTTGTTCATATTAGAAGTTGGAACTTTTCCTGTTCGATTATTGATGAGGATTTAACTGATTCTTTGTTACTGCACTTTGGGAGAGTTGAAGCTCAGCGGCTTCTGGCTTTTCAAGATGGGCCCAATATGGACTCTAAGCTATGTTTGATGGAAAATCAGGAGAGCCCAAATTAGTTGGCAGTCATAACTTGAAGGGCTGTCCACTTTAGCCTCTTTGATTAGTTTATGCTAGAGTGCTTCAAAGCAGCTGACCCAGCTTCACTGAACCTTCAGCTCTGCCCTCCCAAACAGGACCTTAATTGCCTTGGGCCTGTTTGGGTTGACTGAAGCTTCGATTGAGCTGCTTTTATATAGCTGCTATGAAGCAACTAAAAAAACATTTTCCGTTCTCGTGTGTTATTATTTGTGGGGAGATGTTTCCAATACACTGTGAGATGTATTATGAGGTCGTCGGTGTGAGGTGCGCTTTATGAGAAGTGAATCCCAATTCTTTACCAACATTGCTTATAGGCTATTAGGGCAGGCCCCGCCTTGAAAAGCCAAAAACTGTAGACTGAAAGTCCTCCCAAATGCTGAGGGCCTGTTTGGTGTGTCTTTCCGTGCGGTCTTTTGGCTGTTTACAAACTGGGCAGACCGATTTTTTATCTATTTCCGTTTGTCTCACGAAAGATCTAGCCGCCAAAAGCCAAAGCGTCAAAAATACGCGAAAAACCCATGTTGGGTGTCTACCAAACGTTCTTCAGGCTGCTCAGATCTTCATGCAAAAGCTCAATGCGTCTTTTGATTGTCAAAGCTACCAAAAGATCTTCCCAAAAAGATGCACTAAACAGGCCCTGAAACTTTGATTGAGCTGCTTCCACTGAACCACTTTTGTAAAAGTGATAAAAAGAAGCATCAACTGATTTTTTTTGTTGGTGTTTCAAGGTATTTGCAAAACTTATAATGATGTATATCAAGGTATATAATGGAGTGTTTAATTTAATTATTTAAAGGGGAAATTGTAGATTAATACCCTATACTTTGGGCCTAACCTCACTTTGATCTCCCAATACCTACCATAACAAGTTATTGACATGTGAAAGGATGCCAAACCAGCCATATTGAAGTCAACTTATTTTTTATAGCGAAGGCGAACTGACCACTCCATCCATCAAACCACTTCCTCCGGCAACCGTAGCAGCACTTTGATTTAATACGCAACGACCTTTTCAAATTCTCAAAGGCACTTATATTCCTGAAAGAAACTACGGTTTCGGATCCATCTTCACTCCTCAACAAGGTTTTTTAAAACTGGATTGGAAAAGGAATCGTTTTGGGGTCGGTTCCTGGGTCAAACAGTCTAACCATCTGGTCTGAATGGACAGTTCGTTCTAACAGAAAAAATAAAAAAAAATTAAAAAGCCTAAAAAACAGCCAAAAACCATTCCTGGGTTGAACAGTTCGATGTCCGATTGCCCGAGTCAGCGGTTCATTGACCAAATCAACGGTTTTTAGGGTTAAATGGAACCAATCAGGTGACCGGTTCTCAGTTTTTCTGGTCTGACCATCCGGTCCAGCCCGGTTTTGAAAGCATTGCTCCTCAAGTAAAAAGATGCTCATGATCTTAATTTTAAGAAAGAGAGCTCAAAAAGGCCCAAAACAAAGAATTTAGATGACAGTTTACAAATGAGAGAGGAAAACTAGGGGTGTTCAAATTCGGTTGATAAACGGAAAACTGAACCGCATAAGCAAGTTTGATTCGGTTAATTTGGATGTCGGTTTGATTCGTTTTTTTTTTAATTGATTTTGGTTTTGATTTGGTTTGGTTGAGATTTTCAACCAAATCAAACCGAAAACTGAATTAGTGTTTGTTTCATGAAGTATTTTAAATAGTTAACGTGATCTATTTAATACTTCATACTAATTAATTATTATATTTCCCAATAACTATTTTGGCAATTTCCTATTGGGCTTTAATTGTTTGTGAATAACTTTTAATTAACAATTGTTAATTAGAACCTAGATTAATCATTAATTATTAATTGTTTTTGAAAAATGCCTAATTTCGCCAAATCGCCGAGCATTGGGCATAGCTTTTAATTAATTATAGCTAATTAATTAAAATCATTGGGCTTTGGGGCATTCTAACTTTTAATTAATAATAATAATTAATTAATTAAAACCATTGGGTTTTAGGGGCCATTTTAATTTTTAATTAATAACACTTATTAATTATGAATTATTTATTATTTGTTGATCAATGTTTGTCATTTATGTGGAATTAGGGCCCAACAGAATTGAAAACCGAACCGAATTCGGTTAGGGTCGGTTCGGTTCTAAACTCTAATTCAGTTCAGTTTGGTTGAAGAAAATGGTCAAACCAAATAGTCGGTTAGGTCTTCGGTTCTAACCGAACTGACCGATTGTACACCCCTAAGGAAAACCAAGTTGTTTTGTCCCCAACTGTGGATATGAGGAGTGTTCTCAATGTTATCTTATATCAATGGACCAGATATTGGCTTAATCCAACCCAATCCAATATAAATTTATTACAAATTGACCAGATTCAATCCAATTTAATAAATATTTTGGACCAGATTGGTCCAATCCAATGTCTTATTGGTCCATCCAATCTGTCCAAATTGATTTTGGACTCCAAAACCAGTCCATTGACACCCTTACAATCACTTAACATAGAAATTGACACAACTCCAAATCACCAAGTTAATGTAGACGGTGGTTCTGGCTGGAAGGCTAGAAATTAAGCCTTTCCAGAACAGGCGACTGAACCCAGGAAGAGCATTGCAGACATTGAAGAATGAGAAGCACTTGGCGTTCAATCAAGCCCTTTCCAGAGATATGCAGCTGAAACCAGGAAGTGTTTGTTATTCAATTAGATTTATTAAGGCTCAGTTTGGAAAGAGTACAAATGTAAATATATACAGTACAAATACATACAAAATAATACAAAATGTAAGTCTTTGCACTTGTATGTGTACTTCCAAACTGAGCCTAAAGGTCGATTGTGGTGCAATTGAAACTTTTCTGACAGAACGCCAAGTTCTGTCTTCTGTGGTTGTGCGGTTTTTCAGTATCTGCAAGATGGCCGCTTCTATGACCCAAACCGAGAGACATAATGAGCTCTGATACAAAATCATATTAACAGGCCAACACCGTGATTTAGATGAATCAGGCTTATGTGACTCAGTGTTTTGTACCTCTATTTCATCTTCTTAAGGAAGAAGATGATGACAGTGTTTTATTTCGAATGGTGTTTTATCATATACAAAGGGTTTTTAAGTTGTACATGATGTCATGTAATACACATAACTGACAATTGGCTAACAGTAGATACTAGGTTGTCATGTTTTGAAAGTTTAGGTACTGGATTGACATGTTTTGAAAATTTAGATAATGAATTGACATAGTTTGAAATTCGTGGACCCTAGGCCCAAAATACAGGATATTGATATGCAATTTATCTCCCTTTTTTTCACCTCTAAAAGAAATCCAGCTGGTTTTCTTATTTGTTTGGTTGGTGTTAGTTTACTATATCCGAGTACCCACCAATGTATCCGGATCGTCTATGAAATTCAGCTGGTTTTCCCTTCGAGTCCAACTGAGTGTCGCCACATCAAAAGCTCCTAATGGACAACTGATTCACCTCTAAATTGCAAGTGTTCTTCCCAAAACAGAAGATGGAGGGATTTCTCTTGCCCTTCGGACAACCCCTATTATCGACTCCAACCTTCTTTTCTTGGCAACGGGGGGGGTAGCCCATCCCCCAACCCATAACCCCCACCCACCAACTCAATTCTGGATCTTCTGCCTACAAGAACTCTACCCATGTCTGCCCACAACACACTACTCCCATGCATTGGGAATATCTCCCCATGCATAATAGTATGTAGGAGGATGAGATGTTCTCCATGTGTGGCTGCAATGTTACGTGGGTAGACATGGACAAAGTTCTTGTGGACAGGAGATTTGGACTCCCCCAACTCAGGTGCAGGTGGGATTTGATCCCAAGTCTCCATTACCACCAGCAGGAGACCTTACCAAGTAGGGGGTGGCTGAACCTTATAAAAAATCCATTTATTTCTAGCTTGCCAAATGAGATACACGAGGATGCAAACTTTTCCCAACATGAATGTAATTTCCTGCTTGCTGAATCGACCCCGTAGTGAAGATAGCCAATTGCTTAACAGATGATGAAGTGGTTGTGGTGATAGATTTTCTGGGTTGATCCCTATTTGGGCCTCAAACCATATTGCTCTTGCAAAAGAGCATTTGAACTTTGAAGAGGAGGTGAACAAAGGACTTTTGATGATGATGATGATGGCACAGGGAGCAAATTTGGTCTTATTGTGGTAGTTGTCTTCTGCATCTGTCTTTTGTTAACACAAAATCCCATAGCGCTTTCCAAGTAAAAAATTGGAAACAGTAAGACATTTTGAGTTCCAAATCAATGACCACTTGAAATGTGATGAATACGAGGATGGAAGAGAGTTCAAGAAAGATTGGTAGACTTACTTTACTGTATAATACCTCTGTGTTGTTCCGCCTTCTAAGTACTTTGTCCCTTTCCAGTTCAGGTTAAGAGAGGATTGAGGTTATATGTCTTACTGATGAGGCATCTATGAATTGATGAAGTAGAGAGTGATTTCAAGAACCATCAACATTGAGCAAGTCTGCAACTTTAATGCTGGCTTTGATGATAAAGATGCGCTGGGTTAGGGGAGACCACTGATTAATGATGAGATATCCATGGGTCATTGAACACCGAGATGCTGGAACATCCTTGATTAACCAAACGATATCAGATTGCATATTTGCATCTCCTTCAATGTGATAAGCTTGTTTCCACCAATAAGAGATTTTCCTTGTGAATTTGGTTGAAAAATGGCTGCCATTTGGGAAGTATTTTTCCTTTGGGCTATGTTTGGTTGCAATATGGATTTATTTATTTTGGTGCAAATTATGATTTATTTTTATTTCAGAATTTAGATTATTTTGTTTGATTACAGTACAAATGAAGTAAAATAAGACCTGAAGCAAAATAAAGTAAAACCCAAAACAAAATTAAACCAGAATTTGCATTCCCGTGCATATGTACTAATTCAAATAAAATTTCACTGCAACCAAACACAACCTTAATAGTTGAGACCATAGACTATTTTGGGATGTAAAGATCCTCCAGATATGTTTACCAAGTAAAGCTTTGTTCATGGGTGTAGTTAGTCTGAAGCCTAGTCCTCCAAAAGTTTTAGGGAGACAAAGCTTGCTCCAAAATTTTGTATGGGTAGAGCCCTTCTTTTCACAATTCCACCAAAATTCTCTCATTAGTCTTTCAATTTTAGAGCTGTTGTCCTTGGGAGAATTTTCTGTGGCCATAGAATAAATGGGAATTGCTTGCACGGTGTCAATTGGACTGGATTTGGTTCAATCCGATCCAGTCCAATGTGAATCCATTATAAATGGACCAGGTCCAATCCAATCCAATGAATGTTTTAGACCAATGTGGACCGGTCCAATTCAATGTCTGGACCGTCCACTCTATTCAAATTCATTTTGGTTTAGATTGGTTTCAATCCAAACCCGGTCCATTGACACATATTCTTATCTTATATCAATGGACCAGATATTGGCTTAATCCAAGCCAATCCAATATAAATTTGTTACGAACGCACCAGGTCCAATCCAATCTAATAAATATTTTGGACCGGATTGGTCCAATCCAATATGTCTTCTTAGTCCGTTCAATCCGTCCAAATTGATTTTGGACTGGACGGGGTCCAATCCAAAATCGATCCATTGACACCCTTGCACCACTAATTTTACTAGTGTTTTTCTTTCTGCTCGGGAGAGCAGTTTTGTACTTCATGCATTCAATCTAGATTGTACGCCATCCAGGAGTTCTTTATTAAAGCTGCTATTCTTGGCTTTCAAACCAATATTTGCAGTTTTGAACCCCAAATATTTCGAATCCACTAGTGGATTTTTAACATGAAGAAAATGAGAAAAAAAAAATTCTGGTGATGTCTAGGAACATTTCTACTGAACATGATGTTTGACTTCCCAAAGTTGATCTTTTGCCCTAAAATTTCTTCAAATGTCTTTAACACTGAGGGCCTTGACTTGAGAGAGTTTTGCTTTACAAAATAAAATACAGTCATCAACAAACATAGATGAGTGATTGGAGTGCCATTGCAGCATACTTGAAAACCATCTATTTGGCCCGAGTTGACAACCTTTAAAGCAATTGAGTGAGAACTTCCATACCAATAATGAAGAGATATGGACTTGGGGGGATCTCCTTGCCTTAGTCCCCTCGCAAGATGAAAATGACCATAGGCTTCACCTCCTAACTTAATGGAGAAAGTGGGAGTTGAGATGCATTGACTTGAGCTTGCACCATTTCAATGCGAAGTTCATTCTTCTTCTTGCAAGAAGTTCCCACCATTCTGTCAAAAGCTTTTGACATGTCCACTTTGAGGGCTATCCAACCTTGCCTCTCCTCTCCTCGTGTAAGATTTCTTTGACTATTAGTATATTATTAGTGATTTGACTAGTTTTCAAAAAAACAGATTGTTGAGATGAGATGATTTCCTGTAGTATGGGTTGAAAACAATGACCATCCATTTTGTGATAATCTTGTACAATACATTGCGGAAACTAATTGGCATGAAACTCAATGGTTCCATTGAGGAGTTGTGTTTTGGAATGAAAACAATGTTGGTATTATTGATTTCCTTGGGGAGGGTTTTAGAGGTGAAAAAATTAAGCACCATCTTGTATATCTCTTGACCAATCATTTTCAGTAGTGTTGATAGAAAAAAGCTCTTAACCCATCCAGGCCTAGTGCCTTATGAGGGCTTATTGACTTAACTGCTAGAAAGACTTCCTCAAAGGGTGGGGGTTGAAGAAGAGAATCCTGGTGAGTTTGCTGAAGTTGTTAAAGGTGAATGGAATTGGGGGAATTGGGATCAAACAGTTCCTTAACACCTCCAACAGGCTACATCCTTGATAACTTGGATAAATATTTCAGAGATCTCTTTCCTGTTAAATGTCCATGAACCATTAATTTCTTCATCCACTCAATGACAATGTTATCACTTATGTTCTTGTGGTTTGCTATGTAATAAAAAAATTTAGTATTCTTATCACCATCACGCAACCAAAGCTCTTTTGATTTTAATCTTCAGAGTTGTTCTTCTTTTAGCAACCAATAGTGATATTGTCAAGGGACTTCAATAGGGAGGTATTGTTGGTTGATGATGACTGCAATTAAAGCCTAGATATTTCATTAGAAAGAACATTGAGATGATCTTGGATATTTCCAAAAGACTGTCTATCCAAATGGAATGATCTTTTGCAGCTTTTGAGTGGAGTTGGTGAGAGTATGAGCCTTCTCCTTGTTGATTCCAAACATGGGATATGATGTCATGGCACCATATATGTACTGTCCAAAAAGTAAAAAATCAACGGAGAAGTACGGACAGGCCCAATGCAGATTTCTGATTTCCACTGCAGAGCTATAAACATTCAAAATGTCAACAAACCACACTATGCACCAACGCCCACCCATGAATTGGCATCAATTCCGAGCTGGCACCTACCCCAACAGTACTTTGAGCCTACAAATTCTGACCCTGGGCTGAACCGTCATTCTCCCAAAAATCAAACTAGAATTTCCGATAGTTAGGTAAGGAAGTTTAGTTTTATTGGACCATGATCTGATGAATTATGGAATTGGGATAAATGTTAACCAATCAGAAGCTAGAGCACAGTCAAGTCTTTCTAAGACTCTGTTTAGGCCCTTTTAACCATTGGTCCATGTGAAAGGAGGGCCCACAAAATCAATGTCGGTGAGATTGAACTTTTCATTGATTTAGAGAGAGTAGTGTATCAAAAATTCTTTTGGTCTTGACAAAGGTATAGATCATTCATATCTCCAATTAGTATCCAGGGTAAGGGGTTGCCCAGCTGAAGATTGAAGATTGAAGATTGATTAAATACTGCCATAATTCTTTCTTACGGTGTTTTTGAGGATGACAATAGAAGAATAAGAGCTGCCATGGATTGGTCAGAGGAAGGTTATGAATATGTAAGTGAATCAGGTGAATGGAAGATTGAGGGGGTGTTTTATAGTGTGGATGAGAAATTGGGTGGCTCTCATTCACACCTCACTTGTGGTAAAGGCATGTCCACACCACGCCACAACAGGATATTGTTCTACGTTGTGGACAAAATGGGTGGACTAAACCAAGGTCTTTAAAACTGACCCAGACAACGAACCAGTCAGGGGTCCAGTTCCTGGGCCGACCGTTTGAACCGAATGGACGGCCTATTCTGACAAAATTTAAAAAAAAAAAACAACCAAACCATTGAACGGTTCGGCCGCCTGGGTCAGCGGTTTGCTGACCAAATCAACAGTTCTGGGGTAAAACGGAACTGGTCACCTGACCGGTTCCCAGTTTTTCCGGTCCAACCGTCCGGTTCATTCCAGTTTTGAAAACCATGGACTAAAGCACACCAAACCCTCATAGGTGTTCTGCAAGGTGTGGTGCAGTTCAATTTATAATATGTTTTGATTTCATGCATCTCACCTACAATGTGTGAGATGATCTACCGATAAACAAAATAATATATTTTAACCATGACAATACAAATTAACGCATTTATATATAATATGTATAGTTAAGATAATTAGTTCAAACCATTTAGTAAAAAAGCAATAATAAATCACAAAATTAATAAAACATTATAAAATTTATAAAAATAATTCAAAATTATATTAAAATTAGTAATTTTCTAAGAGTAATATTTTTTTCAAATCAAATAATTCTATAAATAATTTGGTAATTCTTATACAATTTATACAAATTATTAAAAGGAAAGGTCCATTATAGCGGGTGTAATGGTCTGCAATTGTAGTAACCCATAGGAGAGAAAGCAAACACAGGCAACATTCTTACCTTAAGCATCAAAGTTCAAACATGACATGTGGTCTTTATAGTGGGTGTAAGCACCACCTTACTTGCTACCACTGTTGTTACTGGCACTGATAGTAAGTGGTGGTACCAATGGTGCAGGTGGTGGCTGTGGCTGTAGAAGTGGTGGTAATGGATGTAATATGCTTTGGAAAAACCCAATTGTAACCAGCCAGGTTTAAGAATCTGAAGTCTTTACTCAGTTCAAATGAAGATTGCTATCCCACCTGTTTGCACTTGTTCCATATTTGCTTGAGATGACAGCTGCCCAAAGAGCATTGGACTCGATAAGGAATCTCCAAAGCCATTTGCTCAGAAGAGAGGTATTTTTCTCTTTTAGATGTCCTACTCCCAATCCTCCTAACTCCTTCGGCTTACTCACTTGGTCCCAACTTACCAAGTAGTTTCTTTTCTCCCCTCCTCCATCCCAAAGAAAGTTTCTTTAGGTTTTCTCTAAGAGGTTTCTCACTTTAGTCAGAATGTGGAAGACCAAAAGGTAATAGATTGGTAGATTTACTAGGGAGGCCTTTAAGAGAATGAGTCTTCCCCCTTTTGACAGATAACATTTTTTCCAGGAAGCTAGTTTCTTTTCACACTTCTCCACCACCGGCCCCCAAAAGCTTAAAGAGTTTTTGGGTTTCCTCCAAGAGACATCCCTAAATAGGAAATAGGGATGTTCTCCACTTTACAATCCAGTTTAGATTTGAAGTGCTCTAGTAGATCCTCTTCTACTGAGTTTATGAGTACAATGACGCTTTTACTAAAGTTGACCCTCAACCCAGTGACTAATTCAAAGCCTTCAATTACCCTTTTCACATTAGAAGTGTTTTCCATGGAAACATCCAAGAATAAGATGATGTCATCAGCAAATTGCATATGAGAGATCTAAACTGAATCTCTCCCAACTTCAAAGCCCTTAACCAAACTTAGTAGCTTGGCTTTGTCAAACAAATAATTGAAGATATCCATCACCAGGGTAAAAAGGAAAGGAGAGAGTGGGCATCCCTATCTAAGCCCTCAGCTAGCCTTGAAATAACCCTTAGGCTCTCTATTTCAAAGCACCGGAAACCAAGATGAGCCAATACAACCTTTGATCCACTTGATCCATCTGCTGCCAAAACCTCTCAATCTCAAGCAATCTAAGATGTATTCCCAGTCCACTTTATCATATGCCTTTTCAAGGTCTAACTTGACTAGGATCCCCGGCTTCCTGAGAGCTTTTCTGTCTTCTACACATTCATTTGCAATTAAAATACTGTCCACAATTTGTCTTCCTTTAACAAAAGCGAACTGATTTGGTGAAATCAGATCTCCTACGACTTCATTAAGTCTTTTTGTTAGCACTTTAACCAATATTTTGTATATGCTCCCTACCAAGATTATTGGTCTAAAGTCCTTAACCTCCAAAATCCCCCCTTTCTTTGGAATTAAACACAGAAGGGTTGAGTTTAAACCTTTGTTTACAATGGCAAAGGAGTAAAACTCCCTAAAAAGCTCTAGCAAATCTTCTTTAACAATGTCCCAACACTTTCGAAAGAAGAATAATGGGAATCCATCTGGACCAGGTGCCCTATCTCCATCCATGCTGAAGACTACCTCTTTGATTTCTATCTCTTCAAAACTTCTTCCCAACCAAGCTTTCTTGTCTAATATCCTGCCCTATTTCTGCAGAATTATGGGCTTGGCTTTTTTTCGTTGTTTGGGTGTAGGTGGAACTTGCCAGCGAAAGTGAGCATGATTTTTAACCTCTCTACTTTCATTTGGCCAAAAAAAAGGAAAATTATGTGGAGATGCGCTAGAAAAGCCTTGATCTAAACAATCTGGAAAGAAAGGAGCGCTTGTATTTTCCAAGAGAAGGAAAGGAATAGTCAAGATTTAAAGGACTGTGTGTTGAATAGGGAAATACATTGGTTAAAGACCATAGAACTGTTCCATCAATTCTCCTTTACAAATTTATGGAGAAATTGGCTAGCAGTAGCAAGGTGTTCATCCAGTAAGACCAGGGCAGTTCCAAGATGGACCTCATTGCCTAAAGGCTCACGGAAGCTGAACTTTGATGGGAGAAGCCAAGGTAATCCAGGACACTCTGGAATGGGGGATTGGGGGGTGTTCTGAGAAACGAGCTTGGAGAGATTGTACTCCTCTACTCAGGTCCTTTGGGACTTGGGGATTCAGTCAAGGCAGAATTACTATTTGCAAATCAACTAACTGGGTGTAGGGCAGCTACTTATTGAAGGGGACTCCAAGGTGGTGGTGAGGTGGTTGAAGAATCTTGAGGATACTATATGATGCTACAAGAATGAAATAAAAAAAAAAAAAATGACAAGGAATATGTCTGTTCTTATGCATTGGTTGGGGAGATCAGAAAATACTTTGGCTGATGGTTTAGCTAAGCAAGCAACAATTAAGGAAGCCTTGTTTTGGGTGCAGCTGTAATGCTTGTTTTTCTTCTTTCTAGTTTCCCTGTAATCAGTTGGAAGAGGCTGCAGCTCACGCCTCACCAAGGGATGTTGTATGAGTTTAAAATCTCAACTCAGTATTCCACTACTGACACATTACCAGAGGGAACTAAATTTCCTCAGTATTTCCCATACAAGGCAACAACTGATAGATTTATCAGACATAAAACATCATTTAAGACTAAACCACTTCATATCAAATTGGCATCAGCCCATCACAAGATATTGCTAAATCGGGGCATCAATGACTGTCAGAGTTGAGAGACTGTGCATACAAGTAGGATCCATGGAACAAATAAGAATTGGGCTGGCTAATCTCAACCGGTTTGAATAGAATCATATCTGAGTTCTAATAAGTCTGATTTGATGCCGGGACCCATCCAGCCCAGGATTGGGCTGACTAATTTCACATACTTTTCCTAGCATCTTAGACGAAAGAAATAGAACCTGAAGAAAAGTAAAGTAAATACAGAAACAAAAACGTACCAGAATTTGCATTCTTTTTATTTTCACCAGTGCAAATGGAATTAACAGCAAACAAACAAAGCCTAATACTCCAATGACGATACAATCAAGACACTAACGCCAATTGGAAATGCCTTTTTGTTTGCCAGACTACCTTACAACATTAACTAAACAACACAAGAAGAAGCACTCACAAAGATGGAATTGAAAAAT
The DNA here is from genome assembly GCF_000365185.1 of Nelumbo nucifera. The sequence continues at coordinate 350,105 of NW_010729246.1, read as the reverse complement.
AATAATAATAATTACAGAAAATGAAACTAAGCTTCAGTACCTTGGGTCATGGAGATGCAATGGAGCTTGGGAATCCAATTTTAAGAAGTCTCTCCACGTACTTCCCAAGTATATCCACCTCCAAATTCACTTTCTGTCCGACCTTCTTCAGAGGAATCACTACCTTCTGCTGCGTGTAAGCAACCAACATGAAATTAAAGCAATCCTCCTCATCAAACACATTAACCACGGTCAAGCTTGTCCCATCCACCGCTATAAACCCTTTCGGCACGATGAACTTCAACAACTCAGGTGACGTTTTCACCTTCACCCAGAGGGAGTCTCCTTCAGGCTCCGTGGAAATAATCTCACCAGTTCCATCAACGTGGCCCTGAACGAAATGCCCACCCATTCGAGTAGACGGTTGGAGGGCTCGTTCCAGATTGACGAGCGAGCCGGGAACAAGCTCAATGAGTGAGGTTTTCCGGAGGGTCTCAGGTGAGAGGCCCACCGAGAATTCTGATGCTTCCTTGTCGAATTGGGTGACTGTGAGGCAGGTGCCATTGACGGCAATGCTGTCTCCAAGATTGACATCTTCAAGAACTGTTTTTGCAGAGATCGTCATCTCAAATCCGCCATTCTCGGTCAAACCCAGTTGACTGATTTCGCCCATCTCTTCAACAATTCCGGTGAACATGGATTGAATTTGGTTGTGACTAGAGGGATTAGCATGGTGGAGGGATTTCACGGGGGATTTGGGTCTGTTATTGGCGAAGAAGATATGGAACAAATGAAATTTGAGTCTGGGATTGAATCTGAGATGGCATTTGGAAGGAAGATTTGAAGGAACTAAGATGAAGTTCTTTGTTGGATGGGGGGAGAATCTAAAATCCCTGGAGACCGAACCGAATAGACGACAAGAAACAACCATATTTTGTAGAAAAAAGACTGTAACTGGGTTAGAACTCCTGAACTTCTTTTGTAGCGAGCGAGCGAGCGAGCGAGGGAGACTGAGAAAAACGCGTGATTCATGTGTGATCGAGCTTGTAGCATCGCAAGAGGAGATCAAATCTGCACCCCACAAGCGCCCATCATGCACATTTCATCGTGCATTGTAAACATCTCCCGAAGTTGTTAGTAGCTAGTACGGGAGATGCGGTTGGAATATGCTATTGGGCGTTTGTGGGGCGCCCTCTATGGGGCGAAGATGTAAATTCCTGCAAGAGCCAATAAATTCGGAGAATTCACATGTTCCCACCGAACGCGCCTCAAAAATGTCCCACATACACATCTCAGCGTGCATGCATTAGAACGTCTCATGATGTCCTACAAATTTTTCCTATCCGCCATGAATTGAAGTCATACATTTCTATGGTAAGAAAAATTTATAGGAAATTTGGGCTCAGAGAGATATTACCAATTCAAGGGAATAGTGTGTTGTGAGTAAACATAGGCAGAATTGTAGTGGACAGGAGATCCGGAGTCCTATTCAGTGTGGGGGGCAGATGTAAAATCGACAAGCCTGGTTTGACAAAAATCCGAAAAATCGAAAACAAAAAGAAGGAAAAACAACTTGCATATACATTGGCGGATAGGCCGTAAAATCGACTTTCCAGTAAAGTAACTTTTCAAAAGCGGCTCAATCACCGCATAAGTCTTCCCAAACGAGCTTTGAAACCAACCTCACCAAAAGCCAATTTTTGGTGAGGTTGATTTAAAAATATATTTGAACTAAAAATGGCAATGGGACGAGTTCAGGGTGAAGGACCATATTTCTTGTCCCCGACCTCAACTTAGAAACAAATTTCCATTTTCGACCCCGATCTATTAGGGATGAAAATGACCATCCATCCCTGATCTCGGACAGATATAGGTTTTCCGTTAGAGACCTAAATCTCCAAAATTTTTAAATTAAAATTATTTTTAAAGAATAAATTTACTTAAAATAAGAGAATTTTTTAAATATAAAAACTATTTTAAATATAATTTAATATAAACAATATAAATAATATTAAATCTATATATATTTAATTTTAATATATATAATCAGGATTGGGGTGAGGCAGGGTATTCACTCCCCATCCTTGACCTAATGGAATCGAGGAAGTTGGGTATCCAACAAGGATCCCTAATTTGAATTTTCCAATATTTTTACCAAGGATTTTCATGTGGAACCCACCTTCTAAAACCAAGCGGGCAATTTACGTTAACTTTATAATCAATTCTTCATCGGTTCGGAACATCAAGAATTGGTCCCAACCCGATTATTAATTGGAACACTAATATAATCAGTTCATTCGAGTAGAATTGACCCCCCTAGCTCTATTGAGTATAGTTGCTAAGCTACACACAAACTAGTGGGGAGTGGGGACCCGTACAATGTACAGGATTTGTTAAGGGAAAGTGAAATAATAAATTAATCTTTATTTTAGTAATTTGTTATAAAAAATAATTTAGTAGTTTAGTAATTTGGATTAATTATAATAATATTCTAATAGAAATAATAAATTATTGCTAACTATTTAATAAAAATAATTATTTTTTTCATATTATCTATTAATGTTTAAATGTTGCAATTTTTTGTAAATATAACTTAAATATTAGTAAATGTATAAAATTAGGTTATAATCATAATTAAATTAATCTATGGATTAACTTTTTAGTCATAATTAAATTAATCTAAGCCCAAGCTAAGGCCTAAGACTTCAAGTTGGGCTTGGGTTGGCCCTCAACCTAACCTAATTCACCTAAGTTGCACCCTTAAGAGCAATGTGATATTCATAATTGGACTGAACCAAACCGAGTACAACCCATGCATGCATTATTTTGGGGTTTTAAACTATTTTTCAATAGAAAATATTAATATTAAAGTCGAATGAGCTATGGGGGATGAACTACCTTCATTGTAGCCTATTCTCTTGACAAAATTTAAGGTTGCCTAGCCCAACCCAGCCCACACCCCAAGAATAATAATATTTGTTTGGGCTTGGGACAAGGACAGGTTTGCCTATGTTAATTATAAAACTATGGTTTTTTATAAATTAAAATTTTTATTTATTATAAAAAATCTATCTATATATTAATATAAAATTTGTTATATATATATACATATATATATATATATGTATAACTTCCATGTCAATCTTAGGGATTGCTTAGCTTGGGCCCTGCTCGCTATGGTAGTCAATAGACTTCAAAAGTTTGATACTTGATTTGATTCAAAATCCGATTATCCTAAATTTGGATGTTAAAACTTGCATTTGATTAATAATAGGATCGGATGTGGATTTAACTCCACCCGATCATATTAAAATTCCAATCCAATAAAAAATTGTTATTTTATGTGTGTATATATATAGTATAATTATGTAATCATATAGATATTATGTATAATCATATAAAGTTTATAATTGATAAATTTAATATTTTATATTTATATACATTTATTATATAGATACACTTTAAAAACAATTATTTTTAACTTTAAAATTTTCTAGTCATTTTAAACACAATAAGATGATTGTGGATTAAATTTGAATCCGATTTGAAATCCAACATAATAATCAAATGCAAATGCGGATCTAGAGATTTCATAATCAAATGCAGTTGGATCCAATTTGAATCCAACCTGCTTACACAGCCCTACTGCCCACATTATGTGTGGGTTTGATTTAAATTCAAACTAGACTTAACTCAAAAAAATATAGTTGCTTGAACCTAGAAATTTACAGGTTTAATTGGGTTGGGCTAAGTTATAAATGATCATCCCACAATAGAATGAGTTTTATGACATCTCTAACTGAGTCATTATTAGTTTTATTGTTTTAATTAATTTTTATATGCCAAAAGGGTTTTTCTAATATTTTTTACTTTTTATTATCAATCTTAATTATCATATTAATATAAGTTATTTTTAAATAGAATTGAAACGTATTTTAACTTTCAATTTATGAACTACTAATTTTTATTAGTTTCTAAAATTTAATATGTTAATTAAATTAACTAATTTTTTATTAAATTTAGTTATTATGTTTCAAATTATAATTTTCTAACAATTAGCTAATTCAAACAGAATTTGAATATGAAACAAAAAAAATGGAATTTGTATGAGAGTAAAATTCTCTCTCATTATTTTTAGGTGATTATGATATTTTTATAAACTACTTTTTAAATTGTTATTTGTTTACGAGCTGGGTTGGGCCCATGCCGACCTTGAAGTATTAGCCTTATGCTCGGCCTTGAAACTGTGTGGGCTTTTTGTAGGCTTGGGCCTAGGCTATGTTTAAATGATCATCCCTAAGCAAATTACTTTTGGTTTATCACATTAATGAGGAGATAATAGGGAATAAAATAAAAAAGAAAAAAGAGCCAATAAATTTTAAGAAACTGATAAATGTGCACATACATTTCACATGACAGTTTCAAATGATGATGGCGATAATGATATTTTAGTTTTCTTATTAAAACTCATGTAATAAAGAAAAGTGATCAAAGCATGGTGTCTTGGTGGATTTGTTGTCTTTTAACCCAAATACTTAACTTCAAGTGTTCTTATAGTTTTTATCAATGTTTCCAACTTGTGATTGAATTAGACAAATGGATTTATTAGTTTGCCACTTGGACAAATTTTTTGAGTATATTTTAACCCAAACTACTTTGTTGCAAAAAATCATTGACTTAGTCAACAACCAAATGACCTTACTAGCAAGGTCCAAAATATCGACATGCTCAATACGTCGATAGGGGCGTTCCAGGCAAATCAATACACATTTTGGAGCTGTTTTTTTATTTTTTTTTTCACAACCGGTTCAGGGGGGCCAGTTTAGGTCTCCTCTACCCCCTGAACTGGTCAAACCTCCGATACACCCACTGTAGGGGCGTATCAGAGGGGTCTCAGAACGATACGTATCAATTGATATGGGCCAATACGTGTCAATACTTTGAACCTTGCTTACTAGTTGAACCACTAACCTATTTAACCATGTCAATGGGCCATGGTTAAGACAAATTTTTTTTCTTTTTTTATTTTTAGCCATTTCCACCTTTATAAACATAATTCTCCTTTTTTTCAAACATTTTTTTGTTTAATATGAAGAATATTTTATATTAATGGCATGGTCAAATTTTTCTATATTTTTTTAATTTTTATTTACTATTACTTAATTTATGACATAATAAAATCTGCTTATTTAACAAAGGAAATGCAATTCCAATACATTGTTTGGATAATGTTTTTTAATATTGTGGTCAAATTGATTAAATCGATCAATCCATTGCCCAATTCAGGATTCTAGGTCAATATACCACCAAACCACTCTCCTATACGATGACCTAGCTAATTAAATAATTGAACCATTTAACATGGTTGGTGAGATAATGTGTTAGACATTAATGTTTTTCTTTTTATTTTTATTCAATTTTCATCATTAATAAAAATAATTCTTATTTATCGCACTTAATTTTTTTTACTTGATAAATACCCCATTTGACATGAATAGTTGAATCACAAACCTACCACCTGGATGGAAAAAAATCATTTACTTTTTTGGTTGATCTTAAATTTTATTCCATTCCCATCATAAATAAAATTAATTATTATGTTTACATTTATTTTTTTAATAATGATGAATATAGTGTGTTGTGTAGATGACCTTCCCTATGTCTGTTAGTTGGTCTGAACACTTTGTTGTTAAATATGAGCCCTTATAATTTCTTACCCATAGTTTTCAAGGTGCCAAGGCGAGGCTGGGCGTCAAGGGGGCGCCTTGTCACCTAGGCGATGGACTCTTTTATATAGAAAATATAGATCCTAGGGTAGTTCCCTAGGTACCATAGCCATATTTCCTTAATAATTATTCATAATAAAAGTATAGAGTTCATGTTAAAGTATAGAAAATCAACACATTCATGAGAAGAAAAAAAGGAAAAGAAAATTCAAAAAATATAGGGTCTGAACCCTTATTTTTGTAATAGAAAAAAAAGAAAATAAAAAGTGTTGATTATAGTAGTAGTAGTCCTGTCATAGAAAATGTGTTGATTAGACAAAATTTTAAGTTCTTCCTTATTGGTTCAGGTTTTAAAGTCTTTGAGGGTTCAATACATGATTAAATCCTAACAAATAAAAAAATAATAAAAACAAATTAGTATATAAACACACAAAATGAGTATTTTAGTTTAATTGTGCCTCTTTTATAATTATAATGTCAAAAAATAAAAAATAAAAAAATATTTTACAATACATAGTACAAAACTGCTAGGCGATTAAGTGAGACGAGCCTCAAAGGGCACCTTGTCGCTTAGGTGCCCACCTAGGCATCGCCTTGACAACTATGTTCTTACCACTTCAGTGCATGTCATTTTTGGTCTGCCCTTAGCTCCTTTAGACCCTTCAACTTGTGACAGACTACTTAATAGTGTTGTGGATGGTCATCTCTAAACATGACCAAACCATCTCGGTCTACTTTTCCTTGTTTTGTCAACTGTCGCCCATTGGAACTACTCTTAGATTCCTTCAAATATATTCTTTCCTAATGATTTCCTTTCTATTTTCTCCACTCATCCATCTCAGCATTTGTATTTCTACCACACCCATTTTCCACAGTTATAAATCAATTTGCATGTTTCTTGGGTCAGCTTTTTATTGACTAAATCCATATGGAGTATTCAATATTTGGGCTTCACTATACATTTTGCACATAATTATGATTTTCTTGTTGAGTAAATTTCTCTGATTGATATCAAGCAAAAGCACCTACTTGAAATTTGTATCCAGTCTATTGTTCCTATCCAATCCTTTACATTCCTTAACGCAGCTGAAAGAAATATTGTGGACCATCAAGAACAACCACACTTGGATTTTCACATCAACCATACTACTAAAACTTTTACAAAAAATAGGACCCACTGGATGATGTAGAATCATGCAAAAACACATTCAACGCCCAAATATTTTGAGGAAACATCATCTTTGGTTCTGTGTACAAAATAACTATCATCAAAATTCAGAGAAAGAAACATAACTTATGAAGGCATCATAGAGACAGAAAAAATGTGTTCTAGTGTACAGGGTTTGGAAGTGGGGAAGGTTGGCCCTGTTGTACAGAAAGTGGAGGTCTTTTGTTGTGCTCCTGTTCATAGACCAAAACGTCAAAGAGATGGAAACAAATTGCATATGGACATACAAGAATATTCATTGAACATGTGTAAAGATTGACTGTTTATATGAATGTATGAAAGCTGAAATATTTTAAAATGAAACTTTGGCAAGACCTAACAAGCAAACTGGAGGTAGAAGAGGCAGACTCTCTTAAACCAACTTGGCACACATGGTTGTTTGGAGTGAACCATTCATTATCATCTAAGTCTAATCCCAATCATATGGGGTCGGCTACCAATCATCATCATCTATTTGGAGTGAACCATTCTCTGACAAAATCAATAGAAGATTTTGGTGAGTAGTCAGTTACAAAAAATTTCCATTCAAAAGGCCCATTTAATTGCAAAATCACTATCCCTTGTTATTGCCCCTCCGTTAATAGGACCACCAACTGTCACCAGGCCCACCACCAAAATCAGCTGTATAATGCCTCTAACTTTTCTCACACTCAAATCTGATTGCGATAAATCTTTGTAAATACTGGAAACCATAATTCTTTAGCGGCAAATTTTTTTTGGTTGTTAGGTTACGGATTACTTCTTTGCAGAACTTTCAAGACAAGCTTTTCTTACATCCAAATCCTATTGCTTTCTAGTTCCTACACCGATAGACTGCCAACATCAAATTTTACTATTTTATATTGAAGATGACAATATTTAGAATAATTTCTCATGTGAAATCGTCTTTTAATTTAAATCATTGTAGAATGAGAAAAGGATTATCAGTAATTCATTTACGTACAAATTTAATAGTTTGTGGTACCTGATCTAGATATTTGACTTGGGCAATCTGAGTCAAATAAGGAGCCAGATGAGTTAAATTGGCAAGTGAGATCTATTGAGAAGAGTCAAATTGGCAACCCAACCGTTGTGCAAAGGCCCACCCTCTAAAACGCAAATACATGATCATTTTACCAAATTATAGTCAGTGATTTTGAAGGCAAATGAGGATTAGGATTGTCATACCTCCAAGCAAGGCCCAAGGATATGCCACCAGGCTCAATCTTAAGGTGCACGCCATGGATTTCGGACCGTCGTTGACCCAGACAGTCGGACTGTTTGGCCCGGGAGCCGTCCAAGCAACCGGCTCTGTTTTACCCCAAACCCGGTCCCTGGCCAAAAACTGTTGAATCAGTCAACGACCCATTGAACGGGCAGTCAAACCATTGACCCATCGACCCATTCAACGGTTTTTGGCCGTTTTTTATTTTTAATTTTTTTTATTTTGTCAGAACGGGCCATCAATTCGAACCGGACGGTTGAACTGTCAACCCAGAAACCAGTGGCCAGAATGGCACCGTTTCCAGATCGTTTTTTAAAACCATGGTGCACGCTTGAATGTGCAAGGCATATTCCCCATACCTTCATACTCCTTATGTATGTATGTGTGTGTGTATATGTAATTTTTTATCAGTAACTGTTAAAAGAATTCATTAATAAATTTAAGAAAATGTACAACATCAAGAGCCATGCACCCCCGTTTACAGTAGTGCTATATAACTATGTATATGTTTACCTCTATGCTTGCACTTATGCTTCAATATATTCGAAACCATTTTGGGGTATTATTTAGCATTTAGAGTTTCTTAGTAGTTTACTAGTTTATGTTAAATGGTTTATAAGAATTCAATAACTTGCCATGGAGTTCCTAACATTCTAATAGTCTTTATTCTTGTGATCATTTATTCATCTGGACTACTCTTCTGCACAAAAATATACTCCTCATGTGCATATGCTAGAGTTTTTATCATGTAGTTTGATGTATTTCTAATAATTTTGTTAATTTAAAGTTCCAGGCACCTCACTTCACGCCTTCATGTTTTTAAAAATTGTTTATCATTCATCCAACCACAAAGAAGTTACTTCTATATGTAGACAATGTGCACAAGCATGACAAGTCTGTACTTCTATGGCAAAATGAACTGAATCCTTATTTAACAAAAGGTTGATCCTAATACACACATGCATATACATATAGAATGCATAGCTTAAATACTAATATTTTATGGGGTGGATAAAATATAGAATGCATAGCCTAAATACTACCTAAAATAAACTAAGGGGGAAATAGTTGATCCTAATGCACACATGCATATACGTTGATCCTAATGCACACATGCATATACATGTAACATATTGAAAATCCAAAGAAAGAAGACTGGTAATACCCAAAAAGACAGCATCCTTATTTAACAAAAGGTTAACTAGAAGAACCTCCAGAAAGCCTCAAAGATTTTGCACTTCCAGATAAGACGTGTTTTAGCAAAAGCATTATTTTTTTCATGCATCATGTATGTTGAGCTTTTTTTGATGAACAGAAACTGATTCATTAAATTAATAAAGAAGATATTGAGCAAAAAAAATTAATAAAGAAGATGTACAAAGAAGATATAGGGAGAGATAAACTCTCTTAACTCTCCCAAATATAGACAACATGATTACAAAGCAGCACAAAAGAGTGATCCCTTCCCGCCCCCCTGCTTTGCTAATGTATCAGCTAAAGAGTCAGCATTCCTTTTCACCCATTGCACATTGATTTCCATTCCTGAGATAGCCATTTACTCCTTTTCTCATTAATATAGCTCCACCATCCAGCCTCCTCTTCCTTCTGCAGCCACTCGATAACTAACTTCGAGTCCCCTTCGATCAATTACAAGTTTATGAATATTCAGCTCTTTAGCCCTTTGAAGACCTTCCAACACAGCCACTATTTCAGCCCTCAGAGAGTCTCCAACACCAAGCAAACCTGAGCAGATGGTAATTATTCTTCCTTCCTTGTTTCTAAAATCTCCCCCTATGCCTCAAGGACCCGGATTTCCTTCACTACTACCATCAAAATTCAGCTTGATGAAGCCGCATGAAGGTGGAGGCCAAAATAGTCTTTTTTATCAACAATAAGTGGCTTTTCATTAAAAAGTATTAAGAATTGAGTACAGGAAAGGGGATATAAGCTTTCTTAACTCTCTCATCCAAGAAGTCCACCTAAAAGGTGAAAATTACAATTACAATCGAGACCAAAATAAAGAACCCCTTGTTTAGCTAACCCATCAGCAAAGGAATTGGCAGTTCTTTTAATCCATGAGAATTTTACATCAATGTCCTTTGTCGACTAGTAAAACTTCAGACTTCTTTTCGTTGCTGTATTCTAAATCCCGTTCACTTCTTCCTTCAACCAGCCTACTACCACCTTACAATCTCCTTCTATGACCAGTTTTCTAATACTCAGCTCTTTAGCTCTTTGCACACCTTCCAAAGCCGCCAAGATCTCAGCCTGTAGAGAGTCACTTACTCCAATTGGTCCCGAGAAAAGAGCAATTACATTCCCCTCCTCGTTCTTTAATACTCCCCTAATGCCTGAAGGCCCTGGATTTCCAGCACTGCTACCATCAAAACTCAGCTTGATAAAGCCACTAGGAGTCCAAATAGGAACATGAAGTCTCCTTAGCCAGGTCAGATGTTGCTATCTCTTTCCATTTCTTTTGCAAATCATCCACTGTAAAGTCTTCATACAGATCTAAAGACTTAAGCCATTATACCACCCTTGCATGAATCACCACCAGTAAAGTTTCTAGGCTTCTCTTCTTATCTGAGAAGATGGGACCAAATTGGTCTTACCACAACCTTCATAGTAGCTGGATCAGCAACTTCATTCCAATTTCTCACCAAGTCATCTACATGAACCCCCTCAAAAAGTTCAATAGACTTCACCTAGTGGATAACCATAATTGTAATGACTTCAATTAGGGCATCTCTTCTCTCCTTTTCAAGAAAGATCCTTTGATTCCTTTCTTCCCGAGCTGTCCAACACAAAGCCGCACTTATGCATCTCCATAAAAACCTTCCCCTCTTCTTTGGCCAACTAAAAAAGGTAGAGGCAAACAAGCTCTGTATGCTTGGTGGGGGTTCCACCTGCACCCAAACAAAGAGAGAAACCATTCCCAAATTGAGGAAATAAAAGGGCAGGAAATTAATAAGTGGTAGCAAGATGTAGGGTGGCTGAAAGAAGATAAGGCTGGTCTATGGGCGTATAGAAATGAAAAGAAAAAATTTAAGTGGCTAGTCAAGGACATGGAAGTGAAGTTCAGTTGGGTGAAGAGATCTGCTAACCCATTTCTGATGAGTTAGCAAAGAGGGGTGGGTAGGAAGCTTTATTTTGGGCCTAGTTGTAATTTCAGACCTTGTATGGGGCTTTGGCCTCAGTAGGGGGAGTTAAGAAATTTTATCTCCTGCTTGTACTATATTTACAGTCTAATTAATGAAAATGTTGTTATTGATAAAAAAAAAAACGACTCACCTTCAGCCTTACAAAGAGAACACCAATTAGGTCTTTTTCTTTGAAGTAAATTATAGGTGTTAATAATCTCTAGAAAGGCTTCCCAACAAAAAACACCAACTCAAGGTGGGAATGGGATAGCTTACTCCAAAACTGCATTACAGGAAAAGGCATTCCCAAAACCATCCCACAGCTATACTAAGTAGGGATGAGCAAATGGGTAGCTTCTACCTGGAACAAAATGGAACCGACCTCGAACCAGCCTTGAACCGACCCTACCCAATCTGTTACAGGGTAGGGTCTGGTTCCAAATTCTTGGAACCGACCCCCACCAAGGTCAGTTCCAGGGTCTAGGGGTTAACCTACCCGAACCAACCCAATGAACCAACCTTGGTTGGCCTTGGTGGAACCGGCCTTGGAACCGAACATGCCTTGAAATAACCCCAAAATATTTTAAGGATGTGAAGATTTGAACCCAAATACTCATGGCTAAAAAGCCATAGTCTCACTTGACAATTAAGTTAAGTACTTTATCATTAGTTTTCATTTTAATATTTGAATGTGTATAATAAATAATGTAAAAGGAGGTAATATTTACAAAATTTAAATTAATTATAATGACAAATTTTGAACTACATATCAATATATTATGATAACCTGACATATTAAATTACTCAATTTAATCAATAAAGATAATATAAGTTTAAACTAAATATTATCATTATTGAAAATCAAGTTTTTAAAGGACATGTTTCTTTTTTTTAAGGGGGAGAGCAAAGAAAAAACTATTGAGGACCCGGGAATAGGATCTCGTCACAGGTCGGTCCACGGGGAAAACCTCCTGTTTTCCCTTGTTCCTTCCTGCTCGTGAGGAACCTATCTTGGCACCTTCGGTGATTTGTCCAAGAGATCACCAACTCTCCTAACTCACTCTTGACTGAATAATTTGAT